>CAEGAF010182205.1:0-12839 GCA_903067075.1 Micropoecilia bifurca
TCCCCCAAAACCCCCCGGTACTGGGTTGGGTTATGCGTGAAACCCGGGGGCGGTCGGCGTTTACTTGGCATGGGGGGGGGGGGGGGGGGGGGGGGCAGCGATGAAGAACACACGCATACCCCTCATTGATATTGTTGTAATTAACAATATTAATTATGGCTAATTAATTGAAGGGGGGGATTAATTAGATTTTTGATTATTTCCATCTTCCATGTAAATTAAACGGATTCATAGCCTTTTTGAAACGTGTTTTTGACAATATGAAATATTTTGTTACCTTTTTTGTAGCTGATCAATTGAATTATTGATTCATTTAAAAATGTAATCCTTTGATACTCGCTTAATTTCAGATCAGGTAATTTAAACTGGAATTAGAAGCTAAATATGTATGTATTTATTGCTAATTTCACATTTTCATTGTTACGCAAGGAGGTGTAAGATATAAAGAAAAAAAAAAGAGAAGTTGCAGTGGGTGTGAGGGACCACATGTGTTCAGTGTTGGTGCAGTGCTGGCCGGGGGTGTGTTCTGAAGGAAAATGGAGCCAGTTGTTTTTGCACATCTTTCACTTATGTATATGAGGATGTGTGTGTGTGTGTGTGTTTTTATGTGCCGTTATTAGATCAGCCTGAGACGGGCTCTGATATGTGCTTGGCAACACTGATCACGTCTCAGCGCCATCAAGGATGTTGAAAGCAATTAAAGGGTATCTGTATGTGTGTGTGTGTGTGTCGTGGGGGAATAAGTTATGGTTGCGGATTAGATAAAGAAATTAAGCAAACAAGTCAGTTTTCTAGGAGTAAATGTGTAACAGTGAGCTTATTTAACCATTAACCATCCAATTGTTTTTGGATGTCTTATCACAGAATCTTGTCTCCTTAAATGAACACCAGGCTTTTATTTTCCTCCCTTTAATCCCGCTGTGTGTTGCATGCTCTTTGAGTCATCCAGGCATGTGTGTTTCTTCAGAAGTAGGCCATGCGAGAGAGTCCCCCATGTGTCAGTGGAATCAGTGACACACTGTGTTTATAACAGGCTGGGTTTTTTTTTCTGTTTCCTACCTCATGGCTATGTTGTGTGCCACTCCCCCTCAAGCACTCCCTTACATTCCTTACTCTCTGCTGCTGAGCATTAGCTATGTGGCATTTTAGGCTGTGTGCTTCTCCTATTGAGCATTTTGAGAGAGAATGTAAATTATTTGGAATATGCTCAGCTGTTAGCTGTCTTTGTTAGCCTCATTTGTTTCTGGGGGAAGCCTTAGAGATGCTAAGTCATTTTGAAAAAGGAAACCTTTTGCTTTTTGACCTTATGTCGCTGATGTTGCTTATCATAAGTTATTGTTAGATATACATTTCCAGTTATCAGTGCAAACTCCAAACATGTTAATTTGACTTCCAGTTTTGCTTTTTTGGTTTAAGTTCAGACTCACGACTACCCAAAAATATTGTGTCAGCGGTTTTGATATGTGCCGGCATATTATGAATGACCTGCTTACACACGGTGAGATTCTCATGGTATTAAAATCTTGAGTTAAAATACCTGAGATTTAACACAAAAACTTGTAATGTGATGATCCAGTTACCTTTGATTTACGAGAAAAGAGCAACAGTTATTTTTCTGTGCCAGAAAGCAATACAAGATTATATTAAGATGTATCTATAACATTTACTTATTTATTTTTTTAATCTTATGAGGTTAAGCAACAGCATAAAATTAATTCCCAATAAGTAGAGTTCTGTCTGTTTTTCAAAAATATGTCATGTTTATCTTCTGCACACGCAACACTTATATAACAACCTTGTACTAACATGTTTGTTGCTTTACAAACCTGTGACTGTGGTCTGTCTGCTGTGCCTCAGTGGGTAGAGTAGTTGACTTGCAATCAGGATGTTGTAGGTTTGATTCCGGCCTGCATATGTGATTTCTATAAATGTATATTGAATAAATATAGAAATATGAATGTAGTGTACTTCATGGTCTAGTAACTGCTGTCTTGTTATAGAAGATGCCTCGGCTGCTCTTAAGTTGTTTGGCATCATTCTGGGTTTCCATAATGATAAATGGCATCAGAGTGACAGATAAGATCAAAACAGCATGTAAGTTGTTCAGACGCTGAAGGAGACAGAAAACATCACTATAACAACCAATGGCTGGACGTCTAAATGTAGCATAAATGTACTGAAGAGTCTGAAGAGATTCAAGAGATTGGGAAAAGAAAGAGTAAGGACCTTGTTCTCATCATGTTCTCAGAAATTCAATATTGTGTCTTGTTTCCTCTTGAGTTTTAGCTGTCTGGACTTAAAACTATACAAATAGATGATAAACAAATGTTCTACAGTCTTATCTAGTTGAAAGCTTGATGTGCTTTGATGCCACTAACTAACCAATGCCTTATGTCACAAAATGTGGCAATTCATATCCACTGACGCTCACTTTTTTCAAAAACATTATTTGCAAACACCATACATGGAAATACGAAACAAGAATAGAAATGCTGAATCAAGAGTTCCACAAAATAAGTCGAAAGCTTCATCATTTAAACCGGAAGCGTAAAATTGTGCGATGAACTTAGAGCTGAATGTCATCCAATAGAAACCAACTGTTCTCACTCACTGACTTTTTTAGCCTGGATTTACAGAACAGTATTTTTTTCTACCAAATGCTACTAAAGTGAGTTTGCCAGAATATAAACGACCCAATTACATCTCAGCAATTGCTCAGTATGTTTCAAATTAGCTGAACGGTGTGAGAGTTATGGAAAAGTACGGACGCAGGTCGGATGAGAAAATCATCATACCTGCCTGCATGCACACTTTCTTCTTTATGCAGCTGCTCTCTGTTAAAAAAAGCTGAAATCTCAAATGTGAGTTTTTTTCCCTTGGGTAAACCAGCCATCAATTTTTCATATAACACAGACTGCATGAAGTTTAAACAACTCAAATCCAGTTTTATTGGCTGAATATTTGTATTTTAAAGCTTGTTCTAATGAGAGGAACTGTACCAAATTTAGCTTTCTCTCACTCGGCAATAGCTCAGTTTTTTTCTCTGCTATACTGGTCGCTGATTGAACGCTTGTGTTCAGGTGAAGCTGTACAGACACGTCGCTCCAGACCACCTGCTGCAGGTTTGCTCCAGAGTTTGTCCTCTGCTGGAGAGGGAGGTCCCCGCCAGCGTGCCGGGACTCACCAGCCTGCTGGGGGCCGGCAGGCAGAACCTCCTCCGCACCAGCAACAGTACGTGGATGAACAATGCATGAGCTGCTTTTAACATCGACACAAGCCGGTGGATATACATTATACATGTGCAGGCTGTCACGAAAACCTTTGGGAACGAAATCAGAAAGTGTTAAAAGATGGAGGGCTTAAATTCATCTAGACCAAGCTAAAGGTCTGCCGCACAGTGATCTTTAAAACATGACTGTTTCTGCTTCCTGTTTTCTTCCAGGCTGCAAACATGTTGTGTGGAAAGGTTCGGCGTTGGCAGCACTACACTGTGGAAGACCCCCGGAGCCACCTATTATTTATGGGAGTCCACCCAATATTGGTATGAATTATTATTATGTTTATTATGTTTTTTTATCTTGAACATGCATGAGCCTGGATGGGTTCGTCACAGTATGATAACCTTAAGTAAAACTACACTACGTCGCTGTATGTACACCAACATTTGATCCATTTATTAAATTTAAAACAGAAAAAAACAGCTATTATTTTTACTGCTGCAAAAGTACAATTGAGTTGTAGTTTTAATAATTTGTTTGTTGTTACTTTTAATAAATACACACTAATCAAATATAGGCTTTGATAGGCTAATCAAAGCCTATATTTTGTGTTTAGCACTAAAATATAGGCTAAATATAGGCACACCCAGCTTCACCTGTTGCACTTTATTTAAAAGAAATAAACTGATAAATAAACTGCATTCAAGCTAATGAGATGTTTATTTTCTCATTTTAAAAATGAATTCTATTCTTTGTTTTTCTGCATCTTTCATGTATTTCTAAGTGTAAAAAGGCTTAAGTGGTTTAAGAAAAATCTGTAGAATGTGCCAATTCTTTTCCTGATTGATTGTCAGAATAATCAATGACTATAATAATCGTTAGTCACAGCTCTGCAGTTGAGTTTGTATTCTTTGTAAAATGAAGAAAAGTCAAGCTGCTTTCTTTCAGGCACCTTGTGTCGCCTGTCACCAGTTGGCTTTAGGAAACTTTATTTTGTGGTTTTGAAACCCAAACTTTTTAAAACCCTGGCGTACCTTCACACTGCACCAATCATTCTGTCACATATCAGGCAATTTTTTCCTGAATTTACTGAAAACAATTGTTTTTTTTCCCCCCATATTCCTTAAATTTCTAACCAACAGTTTGACGCACTTGCTTTACTACGATAAAAATCAGCTGTGACTGTGAATTGGGATCGTCTCATAAATGCTCCACTTCACTTTGGATTCATTTGCCACTCAGACCTCAAAGAACCCAGAATTTGTTATCGATCAGGACAAACCTGACCGTTCCCTCCCTAGCTCACTCCTCAGCTCTTTTCTCTTCGAGTTTCGTACTGATTCTCTTGATTCTCTGATTCTCTGCCCATCAAGTGGAGACGAGCCACAGCCGTCGACTGAACGGCTCCTACCGCCTCCGTCAGCTGGTGCCCACAGCCGTTTACCAACACATGAAGATGCACAAGAGGATCCTGGGACACCTGTCGTCGGTGTACTGCGTGACCTTCGACAGGACGGGTCGCCGCATCTTCACAGTAAGAAGGCTGTTTTCTTTCTTTCTCTTTTTTTTTGCATTTGGCGGCGCTAGTTTAGATGTTTAGTTGAGCTCAGTTGGGACTAAAGGTGAACAGATTAATCAGAACGATAGATTATTTAAATAATTTTCAACTAATGTAGTAAACGATTAATTGTTAATTGGAGTAAACTGTTTTTAAAAACAATGGCCATTTCCAGAAAGGTGAACATACTCCGAGCAGTAATTTAGCTAAAACTGTATAAAATATAAAAACATTTTGTGTTTAAGATAAAAAAAATCCTTTGCATGGTAAAATGTTCTACCCAAAATTCCTCAGGTGAAACAGTTTTAGGTTCAAATTCTTCAAAACAAATTCTCCAAAAAGCCCCTTTTTAACAGGTTAATAAAAAATAAAAAAATCAGCATGATCCCTACTCCGTATTAATATTAGATCCAGTTTTTCACATGTTGCAGATGCATCCTTTCTTAGAAATTGAATTATGTTTTAGTTTAGGCAGTATAATGTTAAAAAAAAGAATTGAAATTATTTGTTTATTTTTATTTTTAGATGTATTTCTATTGTAGCGCAAAAAAGGTTTAAATAAAAAAATCTGCAAAATGTGGCAATTTTTAAAACCGATTAATCGTCATGTCAGAATAATCCGTAGATGAATTGATAACTAAGATTATCGTTTGGGACACACCTGTTTGCTCTGGTGTTTATAGGAGCCTGTTGAGGTTTGTACGAGTCGGTAGCTTTGCGTTTACCTAATTAGACCTTTAAGTGTCTGTTTTTTCTTGCTGTTCGGCTCATTTCTCCTACGTCACAGAAGTTACACTCAGCCACTCACAGCTACAAGATATGGAAGAAACAAATCCAACAAATTTTGATCTAACAGCCACGTCTCATGCCGAGTCCAACACTGGTCCAACAATTTGATGTTGTTGATTTAAACACTGCTTGCTGCAGTACACCATTTCCAGCGTCTGCTCCTGAAATCTCTAAAAATGGCTGGCTGCTGTGAACAAGGGAGGGAGGGAGAGAAGGATGAAGGGAGAGAGGGAAGGAGGGAGGGAGGGAGCTCAGATTGTCTCTCTGTGTCTGTTATCCGTCCCTCGTTTTCTCCAACCCATCTTCATGCTGGCCTGTCCCCTCTTTGTTCCCTTCCCCTCTGCACTCCCCTTCCTGCTATTCCTCTTCTTAACTGGAGAAAATGTTTTCTCTGAGGGACTGGCTAAGTGCCAGAGTTAAATTCATTTTCACTCTCTGTCACTTTCTCATTCTCTCTTCTTTTTTTCCCCTCTCTCTTTCTCTCCTGCTGTCTCCTCTCATCACTTTTATTTATTTATTTGCTTATTTTTGGATCTCTTTGCTCTTTCAGCTGCAATTAATTAATTATTAGATTATGTGTGTGTGTGGGGGGGGGGCCTAAACACACTCTGATTATTCCGTGAACAAGTGTGAGCCATTTTGCTTAAGCCATAGATTCTCATGCATCCATATTGACTTGTGTAATATAACTCAGAAATCGGTCAGAGCTAATTATCAGGGTCATTGGAGATGACAAATCCAGACATCTTGGTTTGGATGAAAAGTCTCTGTAATTGTCGTTTTCCTTGTTTCGCTGTTATATTTCTCTTTCCAAACTTTGATGCTTTTATTCCGGTAAATCCGAGTTTGTGCGTAGTCGGAAAAGGTTTGGAAAAATACAGAAAATGCCCTTCACAGATTCAAATCTCCCTCAGATCAAACATCTATTACCTTTTCATAAACTACACTCAATATCTGGGCTCTTCTAGTCCAATGTTGTTGAGATAAAAATTAACACATTACCCACCAACTCATGTATGAAGTGAAAATCATCCTCCGAAGTCCTACCTTCTCGTTTTTAATTGGAGACATTTGATGTGTGTTTTTGCATCACAATGACGGTGACCTGTTGTGTTTCTAAATAAGCCGAGATCTTAATCAAGGCACAGATGGATGTGGCAGCACATTGAATTGCAAAACATTTTAACCCCCGACAGGCTGGATCACAGACTGGAATGCTCAGCCGAGTTTCTCCCCCCATCCAACCCCGAAGGCGGGTTTCATGCCCGAGTTGTGCTCTTGATCTTCTGCTCAAACTAAGGAATGTTAATGAAACAATCTTTAATCGGACAGGTTTCTTCTAGATGCTGCGCTCATGCTGTTTAGTAAGTTTCTTTGGACCTTAGTTGATGTGGAGCTCAAACGTTCTGTGATTTCCTGTTGCAACTTAAGATTTTGATAAAAAAAAAACATCAGTTGCAACTGAATGCGATAAAAGACAAAAATCAGACATAAATAATATTTCAGCCACATTCTGCTTTCCAAGTTTCCTCAATTTTTTTTTGTTATTTTTTTAATTTTTTTAGTGTATAGATGTGATGTATTTCCTAAATAAGTAAATCTTGATTGCAGCTAATAATTGAGGAACCTTGCTCTACTTTCTGTAGCTCTGTGCAGGCCAGCCTGCCTGGGCACTTTAGTCAGTAGCTTTGCCTTTCTTCCTGTTCATAATCAAATGTTTTCCTGCACTCTATTGCATGTTGGTGTGAGAGTGTTTAAGTGCAATTTAGTCATACTTCAGTGTATCCAGTTTTTAAATGGAAGACAAAAATGTTGCTGCAATGAAATGCACTTGTTGTTTTTGCTTCTTCTTTGTGAATATAGAGCAGAGTTCTCATATTGCATATGCAAGTAAACACATGCATACTTCTGTTTAAAGGTTTACATATGTTCTCCAATGGTGTGCATATTATATGGATATTATATTTGGATCTTTAGTGATTTATCTGAACAGTTTCAGTTCCGGGTGGAGTTATTATAAAGCACACAGTCTTAAAGTTTCCTCTTAAAAAAGATTTTTGAATTTATTGTGGATTTTCAGTCAGATGAAGTTTGTACATCTTTTGATATGTAGGTGTTAAATTCCATTCATACTGATCTTATAAAGTCTTAGATTTGCCTTGGTGAAATCTGCAGATGTCTTGTGTAACGCTGAGGTTCTGGAAAGTCTTATCTGAATGCATGTTTGGGCTCATTGCCCTATTGGACCACACAGATCAATTTTACTGTTGAGTGGAGTTAGTCCTCCACCAGATTTGTGGAATGCACCAGTACAACTGGTAGCTAAACTGGCCTCGCCTTGACTCCTCCAAACATTCTTGTTATTGTGGCCAAATAGTTTAGTCATTGTCTTGTCTGACCATAAAACTTTCCTCCAGAAGGCAGTTGTCCAAGTGGACAGCTGCAGATTTCAGTTAAGGCAGAAGTTTCCACTTGCACTTCCTGAGATTTTACTGGTGTCCCATCATCTTCTAATTCAATATACCCATGTTTCATTGTTTTTAAGCCATTTTAAGATGTTGTTTTCACATGTGACAGTCATGCCGTTGCATTCT
Organism: Micropoecilia bifurca; assembly: GCA_903067075.1. Taxonomy (NCBI): domain Eukaryota; kingdom Metazoa; phylum Chordata; class Actinopteri; order Cyprinodontiformes; family Poeciliidae; genus Micropoecilia; species Micropoecilia bifurca. The sequence continues at coordinate 8,160 of CAEGAF010182205.1, forward strand.
TTTTCCGTTTTCTTTCCCAGGGCTCAGACGACTGCCTGGTGAAGATCTGGGGAACCGACGACGGGCGTCTGCTGGCGACCCTGCGCGGTCACGCTGCTGAGATCTCCGACATGGCCGTGAGCTACGAGAACACCATGATTGCTGCCGGGTCCTGCGACAAGACCATCAGAGTGTGGTGCTTACAAACCTGCGCACCGTTGGCTGTCCTGGAGGGGCACGCGGCCTCCATCACCTCCCTACAGGTAGGAGGAGACCAGGTTTGCTAGTGGCATGATGTAAACCTTTTATCCCCACAAAACAAGACATTTTTTCCAAGTTATAAATGAAATAATCTGCCAAAAAAAGTACTTTCTTAAAAAAGTACTTTTTAAAGAAATTATTAATTTAAAACATTATTTTTTGCTGAAAAGTCACTAAGTTAGTTTTGTCTTAGTTCAAGTGTACTAAGACATTTTCACTTGAAACTAGGTCAAAAATACTTGGTAAGATTTTGTGTTTTTGCAAATGAGCTTGTACTCTCATGTCTTTTTACTGGCCATATTTTGGTTCTTTGGCCAGAACTCATCTTTTTTTATCTGAGCACCAGTTTATTTTAATCCTACTATCATAATAGCTCAAACATGTAACTTTACCACTACATTCTGCACACATAGATACAGCAGGCGTACTGCAAGCTTGAGAAGTATTCACACTTCTTAAACCCGTGGTAAAAACCCAACTTCGGTTCATTTCAGTGGGAACTTATGGGATAGATAGGAAGTTGAAGGAAAATTACACATTTTAAAAAAATTTTGGGGGGAGCAGGAGGATTTGGTCTTTACTCCTTTACTCACAGTCCATTAATCGGTATTTTTAGCAGACTCGTAATTGAAACCCAGGTATTATTTTGTGCACTAATTTGTATTAGTTTACCACATAAATTCCCTATAAATGCACATGAGTTTTGTGGTTATTACAAAAAAAAAAATTAAAAAGCTTAAGAGGTATATATTTATTTCATTTTGTTTCTTTTCTCTGTTACATATGCTCATCAGTAATGAGTTTTCTTTGCAGTTTTCGCCTCTCTGTAGCGGCTCGAAGCGCTACCTGTCCTCCACCGGAGCTGACGGAACCATCTGCTTCTGGCAGTGGGACGCTCGCACGCTCAAATTCGGGTGAGGGGAAAACAATCGGAAATGTGCACGTCCTTCCTGCCGAAGTGCCGTTCGCGCCCTTCGAGTGAAGCATTTGTTTGATATTATTTTGCACATTCTAAGTCATTCTCTTGATGCCTGTGCAGCCAGAGACCCAGTAAATTCCCGGAGCGCTCCAGACCTGGCGTCCAGATGATCTGCTCCTCCTTCAGCGCAGGTGAACTCTGCTCGCTTTGATTACCAACACAACAAGCTGTCAGAGGTGACATGATTAAATAACCAGACTGGCTTTTCAGCAGCTGTGTGCTGCGGTGTGAAATTAAACTTTCACTTAATCTATTCGTCATCCATCTCATGTGTTCATCATAATTTATGGCCAATGAAACAGTCGTATTTAATCCTTTTCAGAGTAAAACATCTTCAGGTTTCATCATGTTACAACTGTAAATTGTTTGCACATTTATACTCCGTCCCTTTACTCTGATAAATAAAATGTAATTCAACCAATTTAGCTTCTCAAACAACAGTTTCCGAAAGAAAGCTGTAATAAGTGCTACATGAATAATGACTAAACCGATTTCCAACACTTGAAGTGTGAATCTAGTACTTCCACCTCTGATACCGATACAAACACCTGATGTTTAGTATCGGCCGATAAAGGAAAACAACTCTGAATTGACTAAAAACTTTTTCTTTTTTTAAACACTGACGTACTGAATTACTGGTTTATTTGATAACTCTGCTCCAGTGCAGCTACACCAGTAGCTTCACAAGGTTGGTAAAACATGTAAAAATATCACAACTTTAATTTGTTCAATCAGTGCAGCTAGGAATAAAACAACCAATGTAAAATAAATAATAAAGAAACTGAAACTGACAAAAACAAACCTTCTTCCAAATGGTTCAGAAATCACAAGTAGGAGTTCTCCTCTAATCCTTTCCCTCGGTGTCCAGGCGGGATGTTCCTCGCAACAGGAAGCACCGATCACATCATCAGGGTGTACTACTTTGGGTCGGGACAACCAGAGAAGATCTCTGAGCTGGAGTCCCACACAGTGAGTCTGAATACTTCATTCTGTTGTTGAGAAAAATTAATTTTTCTGTCGGTTTTAACAGCTGCGGTAATTGATTTTGATTTTGAAACAAAAAACCCCAATATGTATTCTGACAGTTCTTTTATTATTATTATTTTTACATAGGATAAAGTTGACAGCATCCAGTTCTCCCACTGCAGTGACAGGTACGTTGTTCGCCTCAGAGCCTCACAGTAAAAATATCAGGTTTTGATATGCAGGGCTGTTGAAGGGCTGTTTTTAAAGGAAGCTCTGGGTGCTGCAGCTTGATTGTGTCAGCAGAATACGCCACCTTTAGTTAATGCCTGATACTCGCTGTTACACACTCTCTGTGTCACACACAAGCCAACTCAGTTACTCTTTCACACCGTGTGCGCTCAGTGTTGAGCTGAACGTGGCCGCACGGGGTTAGCACAAACAAAAAAACGCTCAGCTGTTATTCCCACCCCTCCAAGTCGCCCTAATCTAAGCAAGGAGAAAGATGTACAAATATCCAAAGGTGCACAGAAAATAGATTTCAGATTTTATTCGATTTCTGTGCATGAAGGAAAATGATTTGTTATGCAAAGCTGAACTAGTGCTCCTTCTCAGTGCTTTGTATGCATTTATGTGCTGTAGGTTTGTGAGTGGCAGTAGGGATGGTACGGCTCGGATCTGGCAGCTGCAGCCTCAGGGCTGGAAGAGCATTCTGCTGGATATGCAGACCAAACTGCCTGGGTAAGTGTGTGTGTGTGTGTGTGTGTGTGTGTGTGTGTGTGTGTGTGTGTGTGTGTGTGTGTGTGCGTGAGTGTGTGTGTGNGTGTGTGTGTGTGTGTGTGTGTGTGTGTGTGTGTGTGCGTGCGTGTGTGTGTGTGTGTGTGTGTGTGTGTGTGTGTGCGTGTGCGTGTGCAAGGCTGCCAAAAATGCTTTGAATAATTTTGGGGCCTTGAGCAAAACCCTGTTTGCTTCCTTGTTTATTTTTTAATTCAGTAAAAAAAAAAAATATTTCCTGGAAATCCTTACGATCGGTTCCTTGAATTCATGAGGATGCAGTGTAGATCAATGCAGAAGAAACGTTATAAAGGAGAAGTCTAAAACCAAAAATGACTTGTAGAAACATTCTTTGTTGCTTTATCTGTTACTTACGGTGAAGGTGTTTTTTTTATTCTTGACTCAACTAATTTAAATGTGAAACGGACTGATGCAGTCCTATAAAAAGACCAACTTACAATACAAAGCATTATTGCCCAAAGGTCTCTGAATCCTCATCTGAACCCTTTAGATATCCATGGTAATGAAAGCTCTCAGCCTTACTAATACCTACTGAAACTCCCACTCTCTCTCGCTTCTTTGCAGCCTGAATGGACTGCAGATATGTCTAAGCATGGATCAAATGACTAATTGGGATAATCGTGATAAATCGATTTTTAAAATAATTGTCAACTAATTTGGTAATCGACTAATCTTTAACTGCAGTAGACTCTTATTTAATATATATTTTCATTCAAGAAAGCACAAAGCAAGGTACGCTACATCAAAACACAGTAACTCGAATTACATTTGTTTTTCCTTTTAACAATCAAACCCATCCACCCACATACGTTAAAAAAAAGACAGAGAATGAGGGCATTACTTATTTAAGTACATGCCAATAATTAGACAAATCTGTGAAATACAAAATATCTGTGTTGAAACACTTTTTAAAGAAGGTTCAGTGCTGCCATTTTAAACTGTCAAACATCTTTTTCTTTTCTTTTTTTTTACAATTAGGGATGTTGCTGTCATTAAGTAGAACCAGCAGCCTCTGTGTGTAGTCCTTAAGGAACATAGACCTTCCCTCTGAGATTTCTGAAAGGCTGCCAACACTTTCAAAGCTCACATCTTTTGTTTTAAATAGTTTAAACATTTACATTTGTTTCCCTGGCCCTTTCTTTTAAACACCACACTAAAAATAGTTAACTTTTAGTCTTCTTGCAGTTTTACCTTCCACGCTGAAGAGTGTTGTGGCTCATAACACAACACTCATAACAAGTGCCACATCATAACACTATGGCGCTTAGCTTATGATTTATTTATTACTTTACTAATCAGAAAGGACAATTACTTGGTTCATCTCGCTAGTATTTTAGATGTGTTCGCTGAAGTTTTAAATTTCTTCAGTTACGCTACAAGATACGATTTCAGTCTTGAGTGAAGCTAACTATTCTTTAATGGTATTGATTTAAAAAAATGACTAAATTTAAAGCTATGTATCACTGATCAGCTGATAAAATAAAAATATTTAAGTTTAGTTTTGGTTTTTGTCTTCATATGAAGTTATTTCTTTTGTAATTTTGCACTTTTTCTGTAAAAATTTAAAATCCTGAAGCCGGAAATATTCCTGATTGGAAAAAAAATGGCATTTATTCTAAAATAGACGTTCTCAACGTGGGCGGTACCGCCCCCCAGGGGGCGTTCAGAGGACCGCAGGGGGCGCTGGCGGACATTTTTACAAA
>CAEGAF010182209.1:0-10528 GCA_903067075.1 Micropoecilia bifurca
TGTGTTTATTTTAGGTTGTAATACATGTAGTAGGTGCATGATAACATCATTATGTCCTGTTGAACTATTTTCTTAGCCGTTTGAATACCTGTTTAATATTAGTGAATAAACACTTGGCTGGACCGTGCAGGAGCCTTGAAAGTCAAACATTGACATTCAGTGCCTTTAAATTTGGCATATCCAAACATGGATATATTTTAAGGCAATATCTCAAACATACAGCTTCTTGTGAGAAATCATGGAAAAATTAAACCATTAAAATTTTCAAGTTGAAAATTGTGGACCTTTGTAAATATTGATGATACTTAGGTCTAATTTTCAGATGCCATAAATGTACCAATTTAATTTGTTCAAACAATTATTACCAAGTTTAACCATAGGAATGTCCAGTGATCACATTGTTCAGGAAGGAGACAGGTTCTGTGTTCCAGAGATGAACATTATATATTCTCATTACATATATACTAATAATTATTTAAATAAAAACACAAACAATCAAAGAGCTAAAGGAGATTAATTTGGAGCAAATCCTGGAAAAAATACCTTATGAACCTGGTAATAGTGTTTCATTTTTACTTCACTTTATTAAGTCCCCAGAGGGAATTTCATTTAAATGGTCGCATCTCATATACAACCATCGTAGATTCTTACAACACATACGCAAATAATTATTGTATATGTTGTAAGAATTTGAATGTGTAGTAGTTTATAAGAAGACAGCCTGATAACATCATCATGTCCTGCTGAACTTGTTTTCTTAGCTGTTTGAATACCTGTTTAATATTTGTGAAATATACACCTGGGTGGATCAGACCTTATTTCTGTCTGGGACTCAAACCTCTTGCTCTTCCACGAAATCCCATTTTAACAAACAGTGACTGTTCAGTTGAAACAAGGACTTTCTAAACAAACTGTTATTATAATTAGTTGTATCAGAAACAGTTTCTTAAAAGAGATGTTCACTCCCGAGGGCAGCCTAATTTATTTTAGCTAAATTGTTATATTTTTTCCCATCAATATTTTTATTGTATTTTTTACAGATATATCTGCCATATAACCAATACAGTCAACAAGACCAACAAACGCCCTCTTAAGGCGTTTTTGTACTGCAGGGAACGGAGTGGTTCCAACCGTGTTTGCATTAGAACTTGCGACCGGTTCCACCCGGCGGCAATCGGGCCAGAAAGCGGTGCTGCTTAGAACCAGCAGCTGGTTGGACCTCTGGCTGTTATGGAGTCAGACGTTGACTTTCCGTTGACAGCTGGCTCTCACTGAACTGTATTTTGTAAAGAGTGCTCTTTTCAATATTTTTATTATTAGCTTTAATTAGCAATGGATTTGTCTCAATATAGTGCAATCACCTGGTCTGATGATGAGGTACTTTTTTCCTCCGCTTACTCGCTGATGAACGAGTGCAGTCGGCCGCTACATCGAAACCATTGTTTAGTTTAAAAAATAATGTATATGCAAACACAACAGGGCTGGAACCGTTCTGTACCGTTCCCTGCAGTGCGAAAACGCCTTTAGATACACATCTGCATAAATTCCTTTAAATATACAGGAGATAATAGTCCACTCCTTGTTTAACATTATGGTCCGACATTAATCTTGTCTTTAGCTGGTTTCTTCGTCTTGAGACAAGTCCACACCTTCAACAAAATTCAGGAATACATACTTGATATGCCTAAGTTGCCTATATCAGAAATAGCCACTGTGCAGCAGTAATTAAATGGAAATAGTATCTTTAAGAACATTTCTAAACAGTTTTTCCCCCCCATTAATAATTCTCTTCTTTTCTGAGAATAATTTGTTTGTTTAAAAGAAACACTTTCAGATTCACATCGAACTTGGAAGTGTCCTGAACCTTGGTTATTGTTTTACTGTCAGTAATGATCTTTCTTATTTAGGATGAGGGAAACTGTGTTGCATGAAGCTGTTAAGTGTTTGACTTCAGGTTTTGAGCTTACCGTGTTTTCATAAAGGCTAAATAAACCATGATCTGTTTAAACAAAGGATGGCAAAGTAAATAATTGAATCCAGTGACAATGGGACTTTCCGAGCTGAAGCTTACTGAGAATTGTAGGAGTTGTCTTTGAGATGTGATTGGACAACATTTGAGTTTTACCTGATATAAATAGATGAGTGAAGGACTTAGCAAACGCTCAAAGGCAAATCCCTCACCTCGAACAGCAAACCCACCAAAGAACAAGGTAATTTCTAAATTCTCATAATTTAAATCAATAATTCTGGACTCACAATTGGCAGTATTTCTCACTAGCTCAGGAAATATTTTCAGAATTGTTTTTTTTGTTTGTTTTTTTAGTTCTCTCCTGATTTTGTCAGAATCATGAGGTACGACGTACTATGTCATTTGCTGCTCCTCCTGCCAATGTGCTCAGCTTACACTTATGGTAAGTACAATGTGAAAGTATTTTTGTAAATTTAGAAACTATAAGCATTGATAGAACATTAATATATGAACTGAACACAATAATCTAATTGAACCCATTCAAAATGAGTTTTGTCTTTAGAGAACTGCTTTGCTCTAACTTTAGCAAAATGCTTAATACTCTGCCTTCCATATATATGTAGTTTATATTTATATTTACTGAGGCAGAAAAACCACCAAAGACTTTTAAAATGACTAACAGATAAATGGATGCATATTTTAACAACTGCACAAATATTTTAAGCAAAACAACCAATATTGAGATTAATTTATTCTTCGTTGAATTTCTCTGATCTTCTCAGAAAATGTGGCTTTACGTGGCAAAGCTACACAGTCTTCCCTGTACAAAGGGGAGCCGTGGAATGCATTTGTAAGTGCTTCCAATGCTATTGATGGAAACCTAGATGCTGACCTTACAAAGGGATCTTGCACCCACACTGATGAAGAAAACAACCCCTGGTGGAGAGTGGACCTGCTGGACTCGTATATAGTCACCCAGGTCGTCATCACCAACAGAGGAGACTGCTGTGCAGAGAGACTCAATGGTGTGGAGGTTTACATTGGAAACTCTTTACAAAAAGATGGCACTGCAAACCCACTGTGAGTGATTATGTCATGACTACAGTATGAAAGAAGGGAGACTCAATGCTGTTCAGATCTGAACCTTTTTTATTTCTGCACCTCCCCTTAAAGTGAGAGATATTTGGTATCCAAAGAAATTTTAGACTCTGAGCTACAAGCTGATTTTGTGTCTAGGGCTTCAGAACATTGGCCACAAACCTTCATGCAGAGAGATTGTAGGGAGCTCTGGTAGGGACAAAATATATATAAATATTGGTGGCTTCCATTTTTAAAATTTTCAGTAAATGTGACAAAATTTGTTGTAATTGCTCCTTTTTTTTACCATGGTTTCCAAAAGAAAAAAAAAACACTTCATTGGGAGTCAAATATAGAAAAAGAAATATTTGGGTGACTGGAAAAAAAAACAGGAAGAAAAGCAATTTTAGACATGTAATGTGGGTTTATTAAGTTTAGTAGTGAAACAAACAAAATCTTCAGCAACATCAATCTTTGTACAGGTACTGTCCAGTCCTGGATCTATGATTAATTATATTTCCAAAATGTTTACTGTTACAATCCTCATTTCTCTGATACTAGCAGCTCCTGTGATATTTAAACTCTTGATGGAGTGACCCTTGTGTTGCCTTTATATTGATACCAAGATCATTGGAATAGCTTGAAATTGCTAAGAAATACTAAATTAGATTTGAGTATGTTATTTTTAAACACTTCAGCAAACCCTGTGGGGATTAGTCTTACAAAATCTTGAATGTTACCGATACAACTCTTCTTTTCCAGGGTGGCTACCATTTCTAGCGCTGCAGCTGGAAGCTCTTATCCAATACAATTTACTAAGCGTGTTGAAGGACGTTATGTGACCATTAAAGCACCTGGTGTGAACAGGTATCTACATGTCTGTGAAGTGGAGGTCTATGGATACCGCGTCCCAACTGGTGAGAATCTTTCAAAACATGTTTGATCATAATTTTATCAGTCAAGTCAGGTATGTCAATGGGCGCCACTGACTTGATTGATTAGACCGAGTTAACTCAGATATACTTCAATGAATATTGCTCAGTGTACATCTTGTAACTTCTGAGGTTTAAATCCTAGCTTTTAGGATTTAGTAAGGATTATACGTGACTTCTGTCAGCTTCAATGAGAAGTTACTATTGAAACAAAGAAATCCCTGTTCGTTATGTAATATTCAAACCAGTTGAGTGCTGGACCGGAGAGTCTGACCCAACTTTCCAGTCGTTTCAGTAATGTTGCACTGACGTCCAACAGAACCAGCACTGTGTCTGTATTTATGTAGATGTCATTAACCACTTTGACTAGGACAGAAGTCCTAGTGAGGATAGAAACTGCACTGAAAGACATTAAAGTGGTTGGTTATTGTTAGGAAACTCGTTAACTGTTGAAACTATGCTTTTTCAATAATTTTGCTAATGAGTGGAAGGATGGAGATTGAAAATTTGTTGGAAATGTTATCTTCTAACTAATATTTAAAACTGCAATCATACAACATATAGAACAAAAAATATGCTTAGCTATAACCATAGGGTAGGGTATCATACCCAAATCTTTTTTTTTGGTGCCAAAATCATAACTGGCAATAAATGAGTGAGTAAATCTAGGCGATTTACTAACTCCATCATCAGATAACAACTTGCACCAAAAAAAAACAGCTTTTTCAATGTCAAGGCTGTTCTTACAAATGAATTGTATATAAAATATATCCTATGCTGAAAGTTGTTAGTAATTCGAGACACAAAAAAAACCTTCTGGGATAATGTCCTTACAAAAAGCAATGTGGCGGCACAGAAAGTAGGAAGGTATTTATTTTCTCTAGCAAATTCTCTGTCAATCTTATGCTTATGAAAACAACAAGTTTCGGTTTTGCAAATTTCTAAATACCAAATTGACAACTTGACCAAACAAAAACACACGACATAAAAATATGTAATTGTCAATATGTACATAGGTAGTGCTTATTAGAAGACAATGTATGACAACTGACATTTAAATGTTGTTTTGCAGAAGAAAATGTGGCAGTTTATGGAAAAGCTTCACAGTCAACAGTTTATCCTGGAGCCATAGCCTACAACGCTATCGATGGGTATCGTGAAGGCCTCTTCAGCCAGGGTTCCTGCAGTGCCACAAATAATGACTACAGCCCCTGGTGGAGACTGGACCTGGGAAGAACCCATAAAGTGTTCAATATTACGATAACCAATCGGGTCGAAGTTCCTACTCGAATTAACGGAGCTGAAATTCGTATTGGAGATTCACTTGACAACAATGGAAATAACAATCCCAGGTAGTTTACAGTCATTTTTTCAAGACACTGAATGCAAATAAAACATGCTGTTATTAGCATAAATTATATATCTCATGATTATTTTTGTTAAATTAATGTATTTGAGTATGTTGTGAAATCTTAAATCTTCTTTCCTCTGACAGATGTGCTGTGATCTCAACCATCGCTGCAGGTGTTACTGAGACCTTTCAGTGCAACGGCATGGATGGTCGATACATCAACGTTGTCATACCTGGAAGAAATGAGTTTCTCACTCTGTGTGAGGTGGAAGTGTACGCATCAAGACTGGATTAAGTTTCCATGACATTACTGTGGTTTATAGTTAAAGCTAAATTAATCATTTTGACCACTAAAGATGAAAAAATTCTCATGAGTATCTGTATTAAATGTATTGAAAAGAAAATACACTGGGAATAGCAATCAATTCTGAGCTGGGATTAGCTGCTGGTGAACCAATCATGTGGTTTGGGGCACTTTGGGATGCTTGATGGGTCTGATTTTGAGGGAAAAAAGCAACACCTTTAATCTGCATATTAAGAAACAAGTAAAACAGCAAGTGGAACAAAATCAATTTACTCAATTTAAAAACAAGACTTGTAGCAATAATGTCAACTCCAACTCTTGGTAACTGTCTTTTGAATCGAGTCTGTCAGAGTAATTGGTCTGCAATGATTTTATCATAGAACATCTATTGTAACATTCATTGTACTGTTCTGCATCCTGCTGTGTGTTTTACTAAATTGTTCCAATAAGTCTGCAAAGTTGGTTATGGATTTTTTTCATGTAGTGTTGTTGGACAGTAGATGTTTATTGTTTAACTATACTCGCTAACTAATTAATTGTCCCTTAAATTGCTTTTTGACACAAAATGCAATCATAAAGGTTCAACTGACTGCGACGGTTCTGACATGGTAAAAATAAAGGTGATTGTGCAAATTCTCAGCTTCTAACATACTAGTTTGTCAAATCAAACTGGTAAATTTCCACATAAAATGGAAATTGCAAGTCATCCCAATACGTAAACCTGGGAACAGATTTTACAAACCATTTTAAAAATTACACGCCTGTTTTATTTTTTACTTCCACAATTCTTCAAAATTTGGAAAAAAATGTTTGTTGCAAGATTGAATAGATTTATAAATAAAATCAACTCCCTTATGAGAGTCAGTAAGGTCACAAAGATCTGCCGCAATGGCAGTTCTTCAACTAGAAAATTCCTGCAGGAATTTTACGGGAAATGCCAAAGTGCCAATCAACTTTAATTTAGCATAGCTATAGTTTGCACCCTGTTTTTTTACACCAGAAGTGAATAGGGAGCTTAAACATACAATATGAGTTACTTTCTTCAACAATGTCTAATGATAAACTCTTTCCGGATCCATCACCATACTTCTATGACTAATATGGTTCACTGCTACAATACACTTGTAGAACACATTGTTTAATGAGCTTCAGTCTGAGACGACTTTAAGCTTTGCACATGTAGTTCTTACTCACGGTACAAAATAATAAAAAATAAAGACAGCTAATAATTGTTTATTTCTCTAAATCTTTCAGCCTTCATACTAAGGATTTTATTTCACACTCAAAAACTCAGAGAAATAATTTTATCTAAACAAAATATGAATAGTCAGAGGAAATATGTATTCTTCCCACAATACATTGTGACACCTCTCTCTGCTGTTTGTGAGACCTCTCACTGTCTCTCTGGGACCCATTGCTATGGTAATTAATTATCTACACCTGGGCTGGCTCTGGTTTTGATACCACTTTTGCACACAGCGGTTACAGCCGCATTAACGGTGATGGAAGAAAAATAAATAATAAAGAGACATTCTATTAGGTGTAGAACAATAGGTACCTCCATGCATTGCTATGGCTAGAGTTTAACATCTTATTAGACAAAATATATCTGCTTTGGGGTATTTAATGACAATAGCTTTAACTAATTCATGTCCATTTTCAGACACAATCACCAATGCATATATATATTTGATAATATGATGTTGCATTTATACTTAGAAAAATAAAAGTAGTACTTTTATGTTCTTTTTCTTGGTAAAAGTATCTGACATAAAAATTAATCATCATCAAAGAATATCAGCAAATCACATGGCAGTAAATCAATCCAATTGGGAATGAACTATAAACCAGTGTCTGATGATAATAGAACATAATTGGGATCTGGTGGAGAGGGCCGGTGTCCAGCAACTCTTAGATGTCTCCCTGGTCCAACACACTTGAATCCAACAACTGAATCACCTCCTAAGTGCAGTCAGGTTCTCCAGAGTTCTGCTAACAACCTCATTATTTGACTCAGGTGTGTTGAAGTTGAAGCACATGTAAAAGTTGCAGGAGTCTGGCTCTCGAGGCCTGGAGTTGCCCACCCCTGATTTAGAACATACTCGCGCATAGACTATTTTTTGAAATCAAAAAGTAGTCTATGCAGAGTATAACAATCAGTTATACTCTCAAATATAACTGATTGTTGCAATGATAGCATACCTCTATCGGATCACGCTCCCTGTAATTTAATACATTCTAACAGCCTGATGAGAGACCCTCCTAGATGGTGTTTACACCAGAAATAGCTGAAAGATCAACAGGACCAGGTATCAAACAATGGATCACGTACATGCTGAAGACTTTACCTCTGGAACGCATAACATATCTTCAAAAAGGGAAAAGCAAATTATTTGAAAGCATTTGGAGACCATTCCTGAATTTTGTTGAAGATGAAGAAGCCAGCTAAAGGCAATATTAATGTCAGACCATAATGTTAAACAAGGGAACCTCAGCAGTGACTATTATCTCCTGTATAGTTAATGGAATTTATGGAGATGTGTATCTAAAGGCGTTTGTTTGTCTTGTTTACTGTATTGGTTTTATGGCAGATATATCTGTAAAAAATACAATAAAAATATTAATGGAAAAAATATAACAATTTAGCTAAAATAAATTTGTCTGCCTGTCCTTAGGAGTGAACATCTTTTAATAAACTGTTGTTTCTGTTACAGCTAAGTATAATAACAGCTTGTGTAGAAAGTCCTTGTTTCAACTGAACAGTCACTGAACAGTGAACAGCCACTGTTCAGTTGAAATTTGTCACATTTGTCACAGTCACATTTGTTAAAATGGGCTTTCGTGGAAGAGCAAGAGGTTTGAGTCCCAGACAGAGATGAGGTCTGATCCACCCAGGTGTATATTTCACAAATATTAAACAGGTATTCAAACAGCTAAGACAACAAGCTCAGCAGGACATGATGATGTTATGTAGGTTCTTATAACCTACTACGCCCTCAAATTTTCAGGTTGTACACGTTTCACATTGTTCTCAATACGATGTATTTTTGTGGGGAATATTTCCAGTTAGATGGAAAAAATATGTTGAATCAATGTTAGGGTTTCAACCATAACTGACAGTATATCAATGTTGATTCAACCATCATCTGAACGTGGATATGCATGTATATTTTTGTTGATTTTACATTGAATCAGTTAGGAATCAACGTTGATTCAACCTTCATCTGAATGTGGATCTACATTCAGATTTGGGTTGATTTCATATTCAATGAAAGCTAAGGATTTATTTACATTTTTAGGTCTGATAGGTCTGCATCATAACATACCACTAAAAGTTTCTTCACTGGTGTTAAACACACTATATTATTGGCCGATGATGGGTAAACTTTGAACAAAAGGTTAAAAATGACAACATGGGTTTGATATAACATTTTATTTAAGAGGGACAAATCTTTAAACATATTTGACTATTTTTGACTGTCAGAAAAACAGTCTATTGTTCACAGAAGAACAAAGTCCATGAGGTTAAGCTTTGTCATAGATAAGATTAATGTTTCATTGGAGAAATGTGATGAGATATATGTATATATTGGGAGACCTGGTATGGTTCTAACACTTTTTGCTCCAGCACCTAGAGTTTTCAAACTTTTATACAAAATACCCACATTTGTTTACTACAAATGGCACCAATTCAAACCTCTTCAAGAATATCACAGACCTCATAAGTTCATGCCAAATACATGGTGTTCCTTCCTTTGTTACAACAGGTTATAACACCTGCTGGGGTACGTTGTAATAATTAGACAAAAGAAGCTAAAACAGAGGCCACACCATGTGATATGCTTTAAAAAGAGGTTTACTGAATTCAAGGAACAATACAAGAACAATGTCTTTCGCTCTCTCTGTGACTGACCATAACTCAAATATATTCTGTGTGTAAATTATTCTACTAGAACAAACTTACTTAACATGTTTAATGTGTGCTTAATGAACACTGAACAAACATGTAGGTCTGACAAAAACCAATGTCAATGTGTGTGTTTGTGTCCTTGTGTCTATCCTTAATCAGTCACAGTGGTGACAAAAGAACGATGGTAGCCCAGGAGTGCATAGGGCACATTTTACCCACACTTCCTGTGACTTTGAGTTGCCAAATGGCTCCATACATCCATACATTTTCTTTACACCCTTGTCCCTTGGTGGGTTCAGGAGGGTTGCTGGTGCCTCTCGAGGTAACGTTCCGGGCGAGAGGCGAGGTCACCCTGGACAGGTCGCCAGTCTGTCAGAGGGCAACACAGAGACACACAGGACACACACACACACACACACACACACACACACACACACACACACACACACACACACACACACACACGACAATTTAGACAGACCAATTATGTCATGTCATGTTTTTGGACTGTGGGAAGAAACCGGAGTATCTGGAGAAAACCCACCATGCACAGGGAGAACATGCAAAATCCATGCAGAAAGACTGGGGCTGGGAATTGAACCCAGAACCTTCTTGCTGCAAGTCAACAGCTCTACCATCTGTGCTACTGTGCAGACCTGGCTCCATACAGACAACACAAAAATATTCATCGTCTGAGGTCTCAGAATCCTCAGCATTGGTTTTTAATATTTTCTTGGCAGGCTTTTTCTCCTTCCTCTTTTGCTTGCCTTTATTCTTTGCAAAGGAACTCTTCCTTACATTCTTGCTTCCTCTTCTCTGCTCTTCCATCATTGCTTGTTTCACAGTATCCTAAAGATAATGAGTATCCGTGAATGTTTCTGTCAGGTTTCCCCAGGCAAAATCACACAGGAAGTAAAGATACACCTCTTTGAGTTATGGCAGCCATTGTCTGACGTCACTGTGAAAAGTGTCTATTCTCAACTTG
>CAEGAF010182211.1:0-11369 GCA_903067075.1 Micropoecilia bifurca
AAAAGTTACCTACACATTTACATGTGGTTACAAGTTTTTAAAATGATCCTCTAGTTGCATGATTGATTCTTGCAAAAGTGAAGTTAATAATAATCAGTATCCAAAATTGGTTAATTTCATTATTCTGCTCTATGAGCAAAAGCACATAATCAGTGACACATTTCATGGCTGCTAATGGATTCATTCCTCTTGTAGTGGAAACCATTTACAGGAAAATAAGTATATTTGTGGTTAAGGTTAATTCACAGTGGATTGGTTAATGGATTGATTGGATTTTAGATGTCTAAGGCCCAGGGTTTGAAGGATCCCGGCTTACTGGTTGGGACCTGTGAATGAAAACAGATTAAAGTTGTAATATCAAGATGAATGTTTCACTTTTAGGAGTCTAAGTAAACCGTCCTCAACTCCACCTTCTTAATAAACGGCGAGGCACAAGCCAAACAGGCCCTCTCCGGAGTCGCAGGCGTGTCCAGGAAAAATGGGCCGGACAGCCCGGAGTCGGAGCGAGCCGCCGTCACAGCGTCTTTGATGGCGAAGAAGACGGAGCTGCCCAGGAAGAGGGTGGGTTCTCCGATTCCCTGTGGTACCAGAAAGAACCATGAGAGAGGTCCAGTATAGGTCAAGAAACCTTTACCACTTGGTGCTGACCTTTGAGGAGTAGATGGCGTGGGGGTTGGAAGAGTCCGGCAGGAGGTAGACGTTGAACTTAAGAGGCACGTCACACACCGCCGGGATCTTGTACTGGGATGGACCTCGGGAGTACAGGACCCCGGTTGGGGAGTATTTCAGCTCCTCCAGAGTGTAGAGACCCAAACCCTGCGTGAACGCTCCTTCAATCTGACGAAAACGACAAACAAAGAGGTAAGGAAATCCAAATATCTACGTTTTTGCTGTGAGGTCCTCTAACCGGGTCCTACCTGACCGATGTCCACAGATGGGTTTATGCTTCTACCGATGTCCATCACAATGTCCGTTCTCAGCGTCTGCAAGAGCCAGAAAGACACCAACGTTACTCCGTTTCCCGAGGGACGTTCCCACGGTTCAGACAACAGGCAGATCCAAACCCGGTAGTCTCCAGTGAGGCAGTCCAGCTCCACCTCAGAGCAGCACACCCCAAAGGTAAAGTAGGCGTACGGATGGCCCTCCATCTTTTCCCAGTCATAGTAGAGGTCTTCCCCTCTGAGGAGGAACAGAGGAGAAAGTTCTCACCTGCTGCTTTGGTCAGGAAAGATCTGAAGCAGTGGATTTCAGACATACCTGAAGAACCCAGTGGCTGATAAACTGATCTTCTGCAGATGAGCCTCCTTGATCTGCCATCAGAGCAGACAATCATGTTACAGACCCATTAAAACCAGTGGTGAGAAAAGCTAGTTCTGCTAAAGCTAAAGCATTAATCATAACACTAAAGCACTAGTTCTACTAGTGCCAAGTGTAAATATTAGTCTCGCTAAGGCTAAAGTGTCAATCACAGGTTCAAACGCTCAAGCACTGATCATAAATATTAGTTCTATCGTTGTTGATTTCTCCCACTTTAAGACTCACTACTTGAAGACTTCTTAACAGCTTCAAAGTTTAACATTTTACAAATTATTTGGAGAAAAATAATTTAGAGGAAGCTAAGTGCACTAAACATTTTTGAAAGTTGTCAGAAGCTCTAAGCTAAAAATTAGCTCCACTATTAGCAGATTCATGGAAGTGTGTCCACCACTGATTGAAACCATTGAAGGCTCAACTTCATGTTTCCAACACTTCATACCCAATTCTCCCATGATCCTTTAGGGTCCTTCAGCCTGATTGGTTCCAGTCTGCGGTACAGAATCTCACAGGCTTCCTGAAAACAGTAAAAACAACAGAAATGAGCAAAGAAAGCCCAGGCATACAACACAGACAGCAGGAACAAGGCTCACCTTGACCGCCATGCCATTGGCGTCGGTGCCAAAGGAAGCAGCGGAGGGACAGGTGTTTGGAACGGTGCCGGTGCTGGTTTCACTCAGGAAGATCTTTGACGTCGGGATGTGAAGCTCCCGACTGGCAACCTGACAGCAAACAGGATCTCAGGTTATTTTATCAACAAGTTATTTGGTTTGTTCAGACATAAACAAAGCAGATCCAGTTGAAATGATCCACATGGTTCAGGTTCAGAAAAACTATCTGCACTCACTGAGATGTTCACTTTCAGAGTATTTTATTTTTGATATATGTTAAATGTCAATAGCTCTGTAATAATAATAATAATAATAATAATAATAATAATAAATTATAATTTTATTTTAGAATTTATTATTAGAGTTTTTTTACATCCTAATAATTTGGTTACTTGGAAAAAAATATCTAAATGTTTATTTTTTTATAACCATTTTCTTGTATTTCTATTTTATTTTCATAGTATCAAATAACTTCTTATTTTATTTAGTTATATGGGCACATTTTAATTATTCTATATCCACATGAATAAATTAATTGTTAGTCATTTATATTACTATCAAGAAATGAC
Source organism: Micropoecilia bifurca (assembly GCA_903067075.1). Taxonomy (NCBI): domain Eukaryota; kingdom Metazoa; phylum Chordata; class Actinopteri; order Cyprinodontiformes; family Poeciliidae; genus Micropoecilia; species Micropoecilia bifurca. The sequence goes on from CAEGAF010182211.1 coordinate 2,495, forward strand.
TTTTCTTCCGGTTGAGTTCAGTACCTGCTGCATCTTGGTGTGGATCCCCTGACCCATCTCCGTCCCGCCATGAGTCACCAGAACAGAACCGTCTTTATAAATGTGGACCAGGGCTCCGGCCTGACAAACACACCAACAGAAACCCTGAAAATGTTCTGGCAGCTGACGTGGATCCAGATGGAAGCGATGTGAACAGAACCTCACGGACCTGGTTTAAGAAGCTCTCTGCGAAGGCGATGCCGTACTTGATGGGAATGAGGGAGACGCCCCTCTTCCTCCAGCGGTTCTGCTGGTTGAACTGGTCCACTGCCTGGCGCCTGGCGCTGTAGTCGCTCTTCAGCTTGCAAAGCTCCCAGCAGCGATGCAGGTTATCTGGGCTGAACTCAAACTTGTAGTGAGTGGCTGACGGGCCTTTGTACATGTTGACCTCTCTGACCTGCAGAGCATTTCACAATCAGAATAAGGAAAGTTCTTACTGAAGACCATTTGGGCACCAAGATGACCTCTGACCTGGTCTGCGGGGCGTCCCAGCGCCATGGCAACGTCATTGACCATGTTTTCCACCACCAGCAGGCCCTGCGGGACGCCAAAGCCTCTGAACGCCGTGTTGGAGGGCAGATTGGTCCTGCAGGCGGCCGAGTGGCCTCTCATGTTGGGAATGTCGTAAACGTTATCCAGATGAAGCAGAATCTTCTCAGAGATCTACAAGACAGTCCAAATCAGTGATTCTGTTTTGTATTCTTGAAGGTCAGTGAATATTTTCTTTAAGAACATAAACTCATCGACTTACCAGCACAGACTCGTCCACAAAGCAGCCGCCGTTGGCGTAATAGTAGTAATCCACAGCCATGATCCTTCCATCGTTCATAAAACCCACCTGAAGCAAGTTTCATAATAAACTCAGAATAAATTGAAATCTTTGGTAATAAAAACCAGACAATTTTTTCAATTCATACAAACTTGAACAAAAAAAAGACAGCAGTTCCCATCTTGCCCACTTTCCCATTGCAATCCCTGTTCTGGCCAGTAGATGGCTGTCAATGTTCCAGCTGCTCCTTTAAATTTTGGGGAATTTCTGGACAGAAATGGCAACTCATAACTCAGATCAACTCTCATTTAGATAAAGCAGCTAAGATGGATTCAGGTAAATATATTTGAGATTTGTGTTAAGTCTTTTGTCCTGGAATATAATGTCTCACAACAGGACGTAACTAAATGAGTGCTTTATGTTTCATTGTTGTTTCCAGAACAGGATCCATGTTTTTTTTTTTGTTAGTAGGTACTACAGCAAAATATTAATGGCTAATTCCTAAAATGATTAACATTTAATTCAAAAAACTGTAAACTGCTATACCCAACTTAGACAGTAGATGGCAATACGTGACTGATGGGATTCCTTTAATCCTTCAGGAAAGTCCTTATTTTTATAATGTGATTATTTCACACACTAAGATAATTACAGACTTGAAATAAATACTTACTAAATACTTACTAAACTTTTGTTGAGTGTTCTGTCTTAATTGTTATTTCCAGGAACAAGATATTGATAAAATGTATGTAAACAACTGACTAATTTTATTTCCAAATTACTATTAAGAAAAAAAAACCATGATTCCTGCTTCAGCCACTAGAGGGTAATAACTGATCCATCGTGCTTCTTTAGTCCTGTTGGATTTTGTGAGCAGAAATTTCAACCAAGTTGTTTTTATCTCAGGCACTTTGAGTCTGTCTTTGAGTTTTTTCTTACTTTGTATTTTCCCAGGACAGGATGACGTCCCCCGGTGATCAGCATGTCCTCACCTCTCTCCAGGACACAGCGAACAGCTCGGTTGGTTCTAGGAGCAAACAAACAAACAAACAAACGTAAACATTATGATGAGGCATTTTCTGATTGTTAAATTTGAGAGAAAGTTAGATAATTTCTAACTTTCTCTTTTCATGAGACTCACTTCCACGCAGCCACAGAAGTGATGGAGGCCAAAACAGAGGTCACAATCACCTTCCCTCCAAAAGCTCCGCCCAGTCTTTTGACATGACAGGTGACTCTGTTGGACTGAATGTCCAGCGTTTCTGCAACTGCTTCCTGAAACCACAAAATGATCTCTTCTAAGTTTATGTTTCAGTTTTAGGACAGGTTTTAACTCCTCCACTGTTTACCTGAATAAGAGTGGGCCACTGGGTGGAGATGTAGACCTTGAACTCCTTCTCCTCGCCAACAGGAACAACCAGCATGCTCTGAGGCTCCATGTAAAAATGCTCCTGGCCTCCCAGTCGAATCTGTCCTGAGAGGAAGAACACAACAAAACTAATTAGATAAACTTAACCGTGTTTACTGATGATCATCTGAAGATATTTACCTTCATAAACTCGATCACAAGTCTTAAAAGCTTCAGTCACGTCTCCTCTAGCAAACATTCGCTGCGGCTCGTAGTAAGACGACTTCTCGATGGCGTCCTGAGAGAAACGAGCGACGCTGTGATGAGCTATGAGTGAACATGTCAAAGGACGTTGAGTTGAAAACAGACTCACCTCGATGGTGAATATGGGGTTTGGCAAGTCTTCGTAGGTGATCTTCACGGCGGCTGCTCCTCGCTTAGCGTGTGTCTTCGTATCGGCCAGAACAGCACAAACCGTCTGACCAACGCAGAACACCTGAGCAGAACAGGAGAGACTCAGCTGTCACACCTGGTTTAAAAGTCCTGGTCTTTATTATATGTTGGATATTTTGACATTTTAAAAATTTGAAAATAAAAAAATAAATAATGAAATTGCCACCATTTCCTTCTTGACCTCTAGATGGCAATACATATTACACACATCTCCTTTAATTTATGATAAACTTTCTAGACAAAAAATCTTTATAGACCTAAAAAGTTAATACTTTCCAAAACTCAAACTTCCATACGAGGATAGATGGTTTTTGGATGTAACCCAGCGTTTCTTCTCACCTGGTTCTCCGCCAGCATCTCCTGCTCGTAGCCAAACATGGGGCGGGCTTTCTTCCCTGGAACGTCATTGGCTGTGATCACGTCAACAACTCCTGGAAGCTTCAGGGCTTCGCTCACATCTAGTGAGCTATCAGACCAAAAGCATCAAGTTACAAAAATAGGAACGTAAAAAACTCCAACCAGCTGGAGGTTTCCTGAATCCTTTCCTCACATGATCTTAGCGTGTGCCCGAGAGCTGGTGACCAGAACCATGAAGAGCTCCCCGTCTGTCTTGGGAATGTCATCGCAGTACACCGCCTCGCCTGTGGCCTGGCTGATGGCAGAGCGGTGCATCATGGGACGCCCCACTGGGTCCTGACTGTCCTGGTCCTTTGGCACATGCTGAAGAAGAGGAGAAGTGTTATGCATGTGGTGTCAGGTGTTAGTGATGTGAATGACTGAGGGACGAGTCCTGACCTGGAAATCCTGCAGACTGGGTTGGATTTCTTTTGGCAAAGGCTGCAGCTTTTCCGGAATCTCGTCTTTGATCACGTTCTGCCAAGAAATGAGGAAGTTAAAGTAGCTGGATGCTGTCCTGGTAGAAAAGATTTAAAAGGAAATGTATTCACCGCTTCTTTGAGCTTCTGCAGGACCTCCAGGTTGAATTTAAAGAGGAGGCTCAGCGTCAACGACCGGCGAAATTCAACCTTCCCACCAGGAGCGGAAGGAGGGAGATCCAGCTCCTCCAAGAGGGCGTCGTACGCCTGATTCAGGGTCTCCTCGTCCCATGGCCTGACAGAAAACCAAACAGGAAGGGATAAAACACAGATAGCGGTTTAAAATAACATGAAAGAACACAATAATAGCAACATCTGACCTTCCAGTGATGGCCTTGCAGGTCTTGGTGGCGTTAACGGTGGTTGGACCCATTCCTCCAAAGTACAGGCTGACTTCCTGAACCACTTTGGATCCCTCTGAGAAACACACTCTCATTCCAGTCGTTACCGTGGCGAAGGAGACCTCCTTCCTTGGCGCCTGACGGAGAGCTCGCACATACTCCCCCTGCAGGTCAGATAAAGGTATTACAGTTATGATCACTCCTTTTTGTAGCCCAGAGTAGACACACAACTCTTCGTAGTTCAGTATTTGCAGATTTTTCTGTGGAGTGTTGCTTCAAATTATTAATGTGAAAGAAACATTGGAACAACAAAGTTCACAACGCAATTTATGCTAAAACAGAAGTTATGCTACAATGGAAGTTAAGCTCAACTTGCTAGCATAACAACTGTTTCAGCATAACTTTTTTTCTAAGGTGTGTTGTGGCTTTCTGGGCCACCGCAATACTTGGTGTTAAAACGTTTTAAAAAGGAAGTTATTAGCATTTTTGGCAGGGGTCTCAAGTATATAAGCTATTTACAGACAGATGTAGTTCCTAAATTCCTGCAAACATGGAGAATTCACTGTACTGTCGCTTTAAAATCTAAAGAGTAATTTATAAGCCTGATTAATTAGTGAATTAAATAATGCCGTCAATTCAGAACCAATCAGAACTCAAGCCAGTGACTAGCCAAAGTCCAAATGCGATTGATTAAAGAAGAGTTCAGCACCTTTCTTGTAAATGGAATAAAAACTGAGACGACAATGTCCTCTGGCTTCAGGATGGTTTTCCCGAATCCAACGAAGAAGTCCTGGTTCAGAGGAACCTCTCGACTTCCTCCTGCAGGATTCAACCAAAACAAGCTTAGAAAGGTTCTGGCTTCTTTGTTGAGTAGAAGTGATGGAAGTGGAGGCAGCTCACTGGTGGAGATGACTTTAACTTTGCAGTTCCCAGCAGCCAGAACAGGGTTCAGGTCTGAGTTGGGGTACGCGCTAACAATGTTTCCTCCGAGAGACTAGAAATGAAAAGCAATTACCCAGAAACATTGATACATTAATTTAAGAGCATTTACAACCTGCCTGTTGGTTCTTTGTTACATTTTGAGCAAAACAACTGTAAGTTTTATCCAACTGACTGTTCTGGACTGAATTTCTGGAATGAATTTATGCAAGAAAACCAATAAGTAATGAATTGTCCCTACGGCAACGTTGCGGATCTGTAGGCTGCCCAGGTTCCTCAGCTGCTGGATCAGAGCTCTCAACAGCTCCGTCTTCTCCTCTGGGAGCTGAGGAACCATTTTCTCCAGCAGAGACTGGAGCTCAGACAGACTGGAGCCGGCTCCGACCCAAACACCTGCAACAAACACGTAAAGACAAATTCAGAGCAAATCTGAAAAAAATTAGAAAAAATTGTTCATTTCAAGCCCTTATTAGCTAAAATTTTGATGACTATGGATCACAGAGAATGAAAACTCAACCTTCACTGTCTCAGAAAATACAAATTTTGAGAAAAACTTAAATATAGAAAGTTGAGTGGAAGGAAAAAGTGAGGTAGAATAGATCTTGTAAATTTGTGGGATCTTCATAAGGATGAGAGACAACAGAACCAATGATGAAGATGAGATGAAGGCAAGTTTTAAAGCAAACTGGACTTCCTGAACCTCAGCAGAACTACAGGCTTATCTCCTCCATTCTACGCCGCACTGACACAGTAATTCATGCAAAAGGAGCTCAGACCAATGTTTGAGTGCATAGAAATATGAAAATTCAGTTTAAAATATAATTTTTTATTGATCTGTTATTATATTCTGTGACAAATTTTTAGATTTCTATTCTCAATAAACCATAAAGACTTAAAATAAAATTATGCCCTACATTTAATTTTAAATATTATTAAATAATAAATATTCTCATAGTTTGAACTGCACTTGTTTGGCAGAGTGTAGCTTTCAAAAATTCACTAGAATGTAATAAAAAGTGTTACATTTTATATCTCACAGTGAATAAATAAGATTTTGAAATTTGAATGAGGTTTTTAAAACTTTGCAGCTACAAAACAATTAAATAAATCTGTAAAAATGAGCTAAACAGAAAGAAGTGAAGAACTCACCATCTGCTCCCTCTGAAACCTCAAACAGCTCGTTGACTCTCATGGGAGAGATGATCAGTGGATGCATGATGCCTTTGAATTTTATATCTGGACCTTCAATAAAAGGAAAGAAACCACCACGTTTAGTCTAAAAGTCGGTTCTGTCCTACCATCACAAATATAAACTCTACTGGGATTTTAACTGGAACTGTATGCATTAGATGACGAAAACAACAAAAACAGGGTGAATTTAAGAAAAAATTGCATCTTAAAGTTCCAGGTTTTCATTTGTATTCAGCTGTTTTTATGACATTTTAGACATATGAGTGCAAAACATTCACATACTTTAGTTTATTTATCTACTTCTCTCCACAAAAATCAGGACAAACAAGGCTCTACAGGCCTTGTTTGCTAAAAAGATCTTTGGATCTTTTGGTAAAAAGATCCTTGGATCTTTTTAGCAACTCAAAAAACAGAATTTCTGACAAGTGGAGCAAACACTCAGGTTTTGTTTATAAATTAATGCAGAAAACATTATTTAATCATATTTTTTGTCTTTAAGCTAACAAAATAAGACATAAAGAACTAATATCGGGAAACTCGAATCATTATAAAATAATTATCCAGATTTGGGAAATGATCTAATAAACTCAGCACGTTCCCAGCCTGCATTCAAACCCTAACATGCCCAATGTTCAGAATGGTGGTGGGTGTGTGATGCTGTGGGCTCTGGGAAGCTTGTCAGGGTGAATGGCATCATGAAAACACAAGCCTGTTGGCCTCTGGGAAAGATTAAAGAGGACTCAGGACTCTGGATGAGTTAGTGACCCTTGCGGACCTATGTTGGTGTTGCCCATGACCAGTGGAGCCTTTGGGTTCTTTGCCTTGAGCTGGACCAGCTCCTCCAGAGAGGTGGGGGACACCCAGATCATCCTCTCCCCATGAAAGGTCAATGTTTGGGGGTTCGCCGCCTCAGCCATCAACTGTGAATCATCATACAAAGAGATTAATGCATATTAACACAAAAAGGTTACAGAGCTACACATTGATAACCTACAATCAGTTCTGGAGGAAAGATCAGCTCCTGGGTCGGGTCCAGGGGAAGGAAATTCTCTTGGTCAAATAGTTGTGGCTTTTCCTGAAGATTGGGTTGTAAAAAGTGGATTTTTAGAGGCTGGATGATGAAACAACACAAGGTAATTGGTGTAAAAGTGGAGAATGGAAGAGAAATGCTGGTGGAACAGGGGTACAAAGCTGGAAAAAAAGACAAGAAAAGACTGTAAGATGAGCTCACATGCTCTGATTCATTGGTATTTCCTTCTCCATTCAGGCAACAGTCAGCTCCTCCATTGGCTTGGCAGCAGTTCCCTTCCTGCTGGTACACATTAGACTGGTGCTGTTTATGATTGACCATCATGTGAAACATGAAGCAGAGGCAGTAAACAAAGAGACAGTAAAAGTGAATAATTCCAGAATGATAAAACTCAAACCTGGCAGAAAGTCCTGCAGCCGTCCACAATGGGTCGATATCCAGTACAGCGACACAGATTTCCTGAAAAATCACCAAAAACCACAATTTGGTTGTGTAAAAGAAAGATCTTATGAGAAAGTTACTGAATTCTACATTTGGTCTCAGGTGTAACAAAAATTTATTCTTGGCCAATGAATGAGTTTAATAAAGCAAACAAACCACCCAGAGCCTGTATGATGTCGTCCATGGTTGGCTTTGGCTTGTTCCTCAGCAAGGCATACATGGACATCACCATCCCTGGAGTGCAGAATCCACACTGGGAGCCGTGAGCCTTCGCTATTCGCTCCTGAAGGAATAATGGCAACTGGATGAAGGACTCTGGTACAACTTCCAGAATTCTTGTCTCTTACAATCTCTGGTACTATTGACTGGCAGATCTCAATACTCCAGGCTGCTGGATCGTCCAGTGCTTTAGACTCCTGCAATATTTTAACAACCAAATGTACTGGTATCCTATGATGCCTGAAGCTCTTCTTTAACTGACTGTCTACTCTTTATAGATAGTTTCTGAATGCCCAGGATATCCCACTATAATAAATCTGACAACTCAGCACCTCCTCAGTCCTTTGTGCTCCCTTGGTATTCCTGATCTACCAGAAGTCTGGAATGCCTGAATTCCAGTACTCCTTATTGGATGGTGCTGTTCCTCTGAAGCTGCTGAATCTCTAGTATTCCTGAATCTCTTGGAACTGTACATTGCCCAAACTCTGGTCATTCCTACTGCAAGATCCCTTTGAGCTACCCAAAGCTCTAGTAACTTCTCACAGATTGACCTCTTGTTGATCTCCAGACTGCCAAAGCCTCAGTACTCCCAACTGTTGGATCTCAACTAAAGACTTCTTGAACTGTTGCCACTCCTGACTGTAACATCTCCTGGCATCTCAACAAACCCTTGGCACTTCTGTCAGCTGGTTCTGCTTATGGCTAAATATCTCAGCAAGCTTTAGCTTCGCAACTGTTTTGTGTTTCAAAAAAAGAAAGAAATTTCAGTTGAAATAGCAACAAACGTCTAATATATAAAGAGATCCTAACACAGAGAAGATGTTTTTGCACAGTCATCCAGTTTTACACCATCAAGCCATCCTCTTGTTGATACCATAAAATAGCTGTGGGACAAACGTTCATGAATGGGGAAATGGGACAGAGGCGACTTTTTGATGTCATGAGACAAAACTATTACTTATAGTAAACACCAGCTACAGTCATGGTCAAAAGTTTTGAGAATGATTCAAATGTTATTTTTTACAGTCTACTGCTTCAGTATATAATGGCAATTTGCATATACTCCAGAATGTTATAAAGAGTGATCAGCTTAACAGCCCTAACAGCAATTAATTGCAAAGTCAATATTTGCCTAGAAAATGAACTTCATCTACCAAAACACATTTCAACTTCATTGCAGCCCTGCCTTAAAAGGACCAGCTAACATCGTTTCAGTGATTGCTCCATTAA
>CAEGAF010182230.1:0-43199 GCA_903067075.1 Micropoecilia bifurca
TTAACTGAAAACTGATTAAAAGCACCAACTACACAATACCTGGCTCTGGTTGGACATGGACACAGAATTAAAGTCGATAGCTGGACAAAATGAATCAAAGAAGTGGTGAGAAAACATGTTTCTTTTAATTGAAACAGTACAAACTGTAGCTTACATGCATTAGTAATGTGAACCAAGTTCCTGCTCTGAATAGTTTGATACCTTTTTAACCTGAACATCTGAAGGAATCACTCTAAGCCTGATGACCTGGTGCGAAGCAAGCAATGAGTGAGAAAGGTGACAGTTGGATGTTACAATACTTGCAGATGAATATCTGCAAGTATTTTGTCCACAATGAACTAAAATAATGGAACGAATAACCGTCAAGCCTTACGAAGAAACCAAAATATCAGACATTACAAATTATTTCTATTTAAGAGCTGTTCTTGGATCAGCAGATCCCTAGTGGAAAACTTTCACCTGTCAGAAGTGACTAGAAAAAACATGGCATACATAGATAGATGTGACCAGAACAACTCTAAGCCACATCCTACGCAATCTGATTAAGCAAAAAAAAAAAAAAAAAAATAGAGCATGATAAACGTAAGCTTCCCCCTAACGTTTCTAGAGAAACCTGAGAATATTTTCCAAAAGGAACATCTGTAAAGAAATATTTTTGCAATATGAATTTCAAACTATTTAAAAAGTTTTTAAATCCATAAGGATTTCCTCAATTTAGGATGCACTTATATATATATATAGTTTTCCCCCCAATTATTTATTAACAGCGAGGTGGGGAGTAACTCCTCTCCCTTTTAGTAATGATTTCTTTGACCAGTACTCATAAGATAATGAGATCCTTATTTTCTCCATAATTTAAGTCAATTTTACCTTCTTTTTGAATACAAGGTCAAGAATAAGGATCATGTGTTTAAATAGGAAACCAATAGTCGAATTCATGTCCTCCGCTCCACTGCATACCTGCAGCAAATTACACGCATCTGTGGCAACCACAGCAGACGGAGAGGGTAGCAACAGCGTGTCACTCCCGCATCGCACTACCAATCTCTGGATATCTCCAAATTATGTCCAACCCCGCCATGGATATGCAAAAAAAAAAAGGAACATTTTTATTTGAGAGACGATCTGCAAATATCTTAAGCGTTTCATACCTTTCTGGAGTGGGAAGCGGAAAAGAAGCAGGTGGATCATGATGAGAGCATCAGGGGATGAATCGTGGCGGAAATCGAGACGGAGCGCTGAACTGGAGCTTCCCTGTGAAGTCACGACGCGCGTCGCCTGAGCCGTCTGTCCATTTTACGGCTCTCTTTAATGTACAGGTGTTCTCTATATGTACATGTGGAAGACGAGGACAGTCTCGTTAGAGCCTATTTGAAAAACTTACTGGCCATGTGCGCTACGTCTTTACTAAGTTTAACTGAGAAAAAAATGAATAAAAACAGAGGGAACAGTTCCTAAAACTACTAATGTGAATAAACTCAAAACCTCAAATAACAGTGGTACAGATGACTAGTATTTTAAAGACACGAAAGATATGTACATCTGCAAATGAATACATAAATACTCAAATTTGAGCAGATATGGACTGTCAAAATATGTTTTTCTTTTATTTACGGCTGGGGGAGCTGATCAGTTCGCCTGTTTGATTTTTAAACAGTGCTGCATTTAACTGATTAGCCCAGGTTTTTGGAAAGACATTCTTTTTGGCATGTTAAATGCTCTGTAAAAATGTTTTACTTATCAATTACCTTATTGTAGTTTTGAAACTGACCTAATTATAGAGTAAAATTATTCTGATAGTGTTTTGTTGTAACCTGTCCAAAGCCATACAAGTGGCCCTCTTAAAAATGGCTGTCAAATCTCGTCACAATAATCCTGCTAGTTTGGATTTGACAACGATCACCGCGACGCCAACTGATGTGAAACACCATTCTATGACGTAATTTGAACAAAATTTAAAACTAAGTTCTCAAAAGCGGTCCAACAACAGCAGTTCGGATGCGTTATTCTCCTTTACCGTGCCGTTTATTTCTGACTGGCTAGTTTGGCTCAACAACACTGCTGTTTGCTAACGGATTTGGTCGAGACGTACATTTAATAGCGAAGATGATAATTTTGTTTTCTTTTGCGCTCCCTACAATGCTAACCGACAATCCAAAGACAAAAATTACTTCACAGGCGGCTCCCATTTTTAAAGATGGCTGCCGACAGTGGAGCTGGTCGGAATTTGTTGAAACGAACTACACCGAACCATAAACATAATATGGACCTAAAAGTTATCACGTTAGAGCAGGCAAATTAATTTTGCTAAATATTATTTGAAAACATTTTATTTATCGCTTAATGACCTGGATTTTGAGGAACAAAGTGAATATGACACTTAACTGTATAATATGGAGAGTGAACAATGCCAAATTGTCATTAAGCCAGTATTTTTTTTTACAACTGAAAATAAAGAATTAGTAAAAAATTAAATGTGCCTCAATTAAATTATTTCATTTTTTTAAAATACATAGTTATTTCATAAATATTATATTCCTGCGATGAAGCACATCGCGAATTATTTAAATTGTCAACTTGACCCATTAAACTCCCAATGACTAAGGAGTTCAAACAAATCAACAGCAAGATATTACTTTAACATTTGTTATGTCTCCAAGGTCAATATATTTGCTGAAAAGTGCAGAAATAACTCCACTGATAAAAATAACTTCAAAAGTAACTGGTTTATATTTGAAGTTTATAAAATAAACTTCAAATATTCATAGATGTATAAAAAATAAAATGTGTGGGGGGGAAAAAACATTTTATTTTGTAGAAAAATGTAATTGTTAAATCACACTAAACATTTGTTTTAGGTCAGTTAGAAAAACAAAGTACTTTTTGTTAAATTAAGAAATTTTTAAGCAAATTTGCATTACTTTCAATACATTTTTAAATTTACATAAGATTACTATGCCTTTTAATAATTTTAGAAAAATTATATAACGAGAACATAATGTTTTGTACGTTTCTGATAGGCAACATTTGAATTAAATGGAAGAACAAGTGATCATACTTTAAGGCAACAGCTCAAACATACTTTTTCTTTGTGCAACATTAAGGCAGAATTAAAAAAAACAACCAACATTTTATGGAGGGACTTGTGAAGCTCAGTAGAACTTATTATACTGAGTTTAATTTCCTGATAGCTGACTGCGCCACAATCATATGTTCCAATGTGCCCATAAAAAAATCATAAACATGTCCAGGCGTCACAACATTTAGGAAAGAAACAGATCTTATGCACCAGAAATTGACATCGGAAATCTGCATAAATCATCAAATACAAGCCAAAAAATATTAAAATGCTAACTAGCTTTAACCCATTAAATAGTTTTTCTGTTGTTTCTTTTTTAATGATCCAGCAAGCCTGTTGCTTGTGACTTAAATAAGTTTTGCATTCCTTTATTAACCCTGAGCTCACACTATTTGCATCTGAAATTGCTGCTGCTATACGTCTACTTTGATCCGCTTATCCTCCTATTTTAAGGTACATTTTCAGCTGTCATATTGTAGTAGGCAACATGCAGGGAGTTGAAAATTGATTTAGTTTTCCATGACGCAGCGCATATTTCTTCCAACACAGATTAGCCACAAACATGCCTTACTGGCCTACATCTTTAAGAAAACACCGCTGCTTTTGTGAGCCACAGCTAAACTTCGTTTGTTTGGCAGTCACTGTTCACTGAAGTTTAGCAAAGGAATGCTTCAGGGATGCTGATTGTACTAAAGGGTCGGAAAGAGGCGGCAAACACAAAATGCATGTTTCTGCTGTCCAACTGTGGATTCTGTGACACATCATGAACTGCATCAGTTTACGATATAATGCTGGTGCTGATGCAGCCTGCAGGAGATGAATGGCTATGAGATTTGGCAGAATAGAAGATTAATACTGTACTGAGTTTTAATTTGGATGTAAATTAATTATCAATTTGTAGTCAGTCATTGCACAGATAATTACAAACAGCAGCACCCTCAGCAGTTACCTCAACCTCTTTGTTAATCAAAATCAAAGAGGCTGAATCTCTACATAAGCAAAACGCCAGTAAGACACTGTCTGGTCTTACTGTGGTAGCTAGTACCACTTTAGCATTCTGTGAAAAATCAAACATGAATATCAAAGTATTTGTTTTCTTTTTTTAAATTACTGCTCATGTTTTTTTTTCTTTTGCAGAGCCATTTAGTAGAACATAATTATGTCTGAAATTAACACCCCTCTTTTTGATAAGGTGGAAGTGAACTAAAGAAAAAAAGTCAAGGTAACAAACAGAACCTGTAGGATGTTGAACAAGTGTACATCAAAATTACCATCCCACACACAAGAGCTATACAGCTCTCTAAAATCTTAATTCAAAATTATATTAAATGTAAAATTTTACTAGGAAAATTACAATAGATTCAATGGTTGGTGCAAAGGCTCCTTCATGTAAACCAGTGAAAATATGTTGTACAATTAAATGACTCAAGACTAGCCTCATGTAAATGATTGCTGAAAGCAAGCCTTAAGCACGTATACATTTCATATTGTGATACATGGTAGTGGCAGCATCATGCCATGGGAATGCATCTTCTTAAGTGCAGGGAAAAGATGGACCGAGTTGTTGAAAATTTGAGACGAGGATCATCCTCTAGATCTGTAAGGAGGGTAGAGAGATACACTGAAAAAACTGTTTCACTAAATATTGAATCAGGCAAACTTTTCAGATTCTGTATGTTTGTGCTGTCCAAATGCAGTTGGACAACATTCTACCCCCACTGTGGAGCGGTATAATGTTAAAGCGTGCATTATTTGCCTTCCATTCCCAATTGTGCACTACTCTGTATTTGTCTACTGCAGGGATGATCCACTCTAGGCGTATCCTGCAATTTTTAGATGCATCCTCTTCTCCAACTACCTGAAAGAAAGGAATGGCTCGCTACCATGCCTCTGCACAGCTGAATGCTATGCTGATGAGGTAATTCAGTCCCTTAATTCAGGTGTTGGAAAAGAGATGCAGCTGAAAGTTGCAGGTCAGCAGAACTCGAGGACTGGATTTGGGCAGCCCTGGTATGTTAGAAAAAGTCTGAACGAAATACAAAAATTTTTTTACTGCTACTCTAAGACGTTGTCTTAGATACGCTGTGATGGTTGGAAAGCCTCTGTATCTCTATACAGCACCAGGTTAGTACAATTATTCACTTTAAGCAATGTGGTTGCAAGCTGTAGTTTCATTACTGAAAAATAAATGTGAGCGTTTTCCCATTTAATTCAAGTCAAGAAAGCAAAGTACTTCCCCAAATCTCATATTCATATTTTTTTCTGTGCTCCTATGAGTTTCTATAATCCACTTTATTGTATTTGTTCACTGACCTTGCTGCTAAACTAAATCAAAGTCGGTCAAAACGTCTCAGCCTAAATAACAAAAGTGAGGCCCATTTTTATAATACTGCAATGAAGTCAGACTGCAGAGTCCCACACACATTGTGTCTCCCTCTGCCATTAGGAAGTCTGAGAACAGAAAGAAAAGAACATGTAGATTCTTAGTCACCTTTGATTTATTCTTCTTGTCGCTTAAAATATTACATTGCCCATTCGTTACTTTTTTTTAAATGACAGAACCCTTTGTGTCCCTGAAGTAAAGCAGCCCCCAAAATCCATTTCACCCTTTAAATACCTCCTTCATTGTCTGAGAACTCCCTCTGTAACGAGCACAATAGGTTTATCTGTTAAATTCACAATGGCCCAAATTCCTTTCGCAATTATGTGCCAAAATATAATTACTGTGGACTAAGCACACTGCAAATAAGCCATGAAGCAAAGTAACCTGCATCATTACCATAATAAAGAAACTCAGCCATCGGTAACAGTGACAGTTAATCGAGTTAGACCATTTCCTGGAACCTTTCCTCAAATGAGTTACTGAGGAAAAAAGAAATATTCTAATATGCCATGAATGAACCTTTGACATTGTAATTTCAGAGTTTCTCACTTTGCTCCAAACTGTTTCCAGTCTGGAGTTGGTGATGACAGCTTCTGCCAGCAGCGGCGGATCTATCCAGAGTTTATTCCCCTGTAAGTAGGAACAGTCATGCAGACGTTGTGGTGGGTTGATCCTCAAGTGAAGCGTGTAAACTGTCGGCCCACCAGAAGCAGATCCAGCATCTGTGAGTCACTCGGCTCACGGATGAGTGTGAGAGTCTAATAAGATGTTCTGTGGTCAAGGACAAAAATCTACACCCGAATGGCTCATTAACACATATATACGGGACGCCGTTTAACATGTTTAATTTAAACATCTTTTAAAACATGGACATGTTTTTAAAGTCAAGCTGTTGAGTGAATTTGACAGATAAACCTTGGTTGAAACGGGTTTTTCAAAGCAATAAAAAAAGGATGTACACATTTTAAACCATAATTTACTTCTTTTGCATCATTGAGGGGTTAGAAAACTAAAGCTAAAGGGATCGATTCAAAGACAAATGTCCTTTAAGTGGCTTGGGTTGATGATCTATGCTTCAGCGGTGGTTGGAAAAACTCTCACAAACAGAGTTTTGGTGTGGAGAGATTTTACCGATGATTCAGCAGGCAGTTCTGGGGAAAAAAAGAACAAATATCCATATATTACATTCATACTTGGAAATATGATTGTTTTTGTAGGACTTGGAGATATGGGTCATAAATAAAATCTCAGATCTCTTTTCCATACAAAATCCAATTTTCAAAATTAATTAAAAAAAAGAAAATTCCCGTTTGTTCTAAAAAAAAAATTACAAATGAATTTTTTTTTTATTTCAGTCATTCCTTCTGGAAAATGACCTGAATTCAAAGTTTGAATAAATAATTACAGAAAATTATAAAGTAAACTTTACAAGCAGAAAATTGGATAAATTGATTAAAATTAAAATTGATTTATCACTCAGCCCTACTTTCAGGACATGATGCATCTCTTAAAAAAGCTTTACAATTTCCAAAGCTTAAATAGAAAAATAGCTTTAGATCATGCATGTAGTGCCGCACAATACGTTTGGAAAATATGATCAGCATTTGTTGAAGGGAAGCCTTAAATGATAATTTCACGTACAATATTTATTGGCTATTATGTTATTATGTTCCAAGTATTGTGAAAACACACTTCCCAGCAATGTAACATTCAGCTTGTCAGACAGAGGCTCTCCGACAGGTAAGAGATTAAAAAGTCACATTTGGTAACTGAAATGAGGTAAATGTTGATTCTAAAAAGGTGCTTTCCCTTCAATCTTTACTTAGTAAAACATGTGCAGCTTCTGCTACAATGTTTTAAATAAATGTATTCAACTAACTTTAATAATTCAGAATATGTTGGAACTTTAGTCCACTAGACATAATTCAGACTCCATGGTCCTGTATGGCCGCAGGTCCTTTTCTTTTGCTGATTTTAATTTGGAAGTGAAGTTTAAGCTCACAGACAAAAAAGTTGTTGCAGCCTAAAATAATGCAGCATAATCAAAATGTGATCAAAATGTAAAGTTTTAAAGTACAGGCTGTTGAAAATGGCTGTGCCCACTGCACTGTGAGCATTCAGCTGCTCAACTGTTAGAGATATTTTAGAGCCAAGACAAACAAAATGCACAACGTGCATTTCAGTATTTTGTGCAAGAGCATTTCAAGTTGTGTTGCTCCTCTACTGAGGACTATTAACAATCTAGGAAATACACCAAGAAACTGCTGCTACAACTAACGTTGTTGTCTTTGTTTCCCTAAAATAGTTGAGTTTTGTTTTATGGTTATTGTTAATTTTGCTTTGAACATTACCACTGGTAAGATGGTTGTCCAGGTAGAGTTTGACCCGTCTGCCGCGGAGGCCGAAAAGCTTGGCAGCCTCAGAGAGCAGACCGGAGTGGTCGAGCTCATTCCGGCCAACTGGGTTCACCAGCAAGAGGGTGCCAGCATCTCCAGCCTGGCACTCTAAACCAGAGAGGAAGAGCCATGTGAGTAATATAGACCAGTCACAAATTTGTAATCAATGGTAAAGAAAGACCAAGAGAAACAGTGAAAGGGACTAAACGTGGAGAAAAGAATGAAAACTTGCATATTTACATTCAAAGTCTGTATTTTATTAGCTTTTGTAAAAACCTGTCCATAGTTACAGTTTAATAATAAACTGAAATGAATAACTTGAGGATTTGGGGGTGATGAATCAAAACATAGACGCCAGTGATGTTTTTACACAGTTTTAGCTTTCTAACCTTACTTTGCCAACAGCTCTGACAGAACTGTGCAGGGATAAAAATGTAGATTTATTTTAGCTGCTTCTGCAACTGAAATCAAAGAACGTCAATCTTCCAAAGTTCCTGAGATCCAGAGCAAGTCAGAAAACCAAAAAATGTCAAAGTATCATTTTAAACGCAGGAGACGTTTCAAATATGAATGTGGCACCTTTAATAAAACATCTGAACCTTGGCAAAGCATAAGAGCTTACATTAAAGTGTTGAGTCACTGGGAAAATGAATCAGGAACAAACTATCAGCTCTTATTCAGCCGTAAGTTATGTAATATAATAAATAAATAAAAGCTCTAATGGCTTCTGATTATAATAACACATTTAGCAAATAATCGCAGATTTGTTGATTATAATTACAAAACGCATGCCTTATTCATCAACAAAAGCAAACCCAACGTGTTTCTCACCAGCCGGCTCTGCGTTCCACAGTAACAGGTTTACATAGGGACACAGCAGGGAGTCGGCGGTGGGAACGGCGCCGGGAGGGGAGGGGCCTGAAGTCACCAACAACGTTTTGCCACTGTAGGCCTGGAGGTCCGCGCTGCTGGTCAATTCTGCAAAAAACAGAGAAGGAGATATCAGCAAAGGAATGTCCCTGTGGGACTGGTTTTATCTGAATTGGAAAAGACAAATCAATCCACAGCTTTTATACGCATTCTTGTTTATTTGTGCACATAACTATAAATGTAGTTTGTGAAGATTAGCTGTACCTCACAAAGTATCTCCATCTCATTAATATGAACAGATTTGTGAAGTGCTTTGCTAATACTGAGTTCAGGATACATTTGGTTGCACTTCATTTTATTTTCCCATACAGGAATAAAGGGACAGAACAAGCAAACTTGAAACTATGTTCAATAAGTAGGAGCCATTTTTTGTTAGTCTAACAAATAAAATCTAAAAAAAACACTCATGTTTGCAGGGGTTTTTAAAACAGGTTTTGTCGGCTCCAGTGGCCTCTACTTGACAGTTGTAATATATGAAAGTGGGTTGTGAGAAAAGGGGGAAGACATGTAGCAAAGCCAGGATGGGATTCAAACCTCTAGCAGAAAAACATCGAGGGCTGAGAAAATGTCTGACCTAACCTTGCCCAGCCTTAGTTTCTATTCTGAAATGTGTCATTTTTCTCAATAATCATTGTACCATTGTGTTCATTAGGCATTTTATGAAATTTTTTTGTATCATTTTCTACAGTATTTTAAGATTAGAGCCCTGAATAACTGTGTGTGTCTGGATTATCAAACACCGGCAATACACTGAAATTGTGTCATTCCTGGGTTTAGATGTGGTTATAAATAAATTTGGACTTTGATCACTATAGATTCCGATGATTAACGGATAAAGATAAATGAGGGGAGAGTTAAAAGGAGATGGTAATGGAAGAATGGTTGTTCACAACCTTAACGGTTTGAATTTATAATGTTTTTATTCTTTGTTATAGTGGTATTTCTTGTTTTTACTACTTTTTTTTAACCAAGGTTTTTAACTTGTGTGCGTTTGTGTACTTTTTATTCCCTGGCCAGTGTTTATTTCACGTTAAATTTTATTGCACAGCACTGCGGCCAGCCCTGTTATTTTTCAAAGTGCTTCATAGATAAAGAAGCATGGTATGGTATGGGAAATACAGGTAGAATATATATGTGCTTGAGTATATGAAACATTTCTCACCACTTTGATCGCTGAAGAATCTGAACTGGGTGTTATTGATTCCAAAGATGCTGCTGCACACTTTCCTCAGTTTGTCCAAGTCTAGTCTGTTATCCCCTCTGGGATTCTCCAGCAGCACTACGCCCTCTGAAACACAATGTATCAAACACAGGCACTACACTGAAATTGTGCCATACATGCAAGGCCCCTGAAAATCAGAGGGATGTTAAATATTCAAAAGCGAATTGCAATTTGCTTGGAATCGTCAGCCATTTTGTTTGTTTTATGCTACCTTGTTCTTTGTTGTCGACTTTCACTCTGAGGTTAACGTACGCACAAACTGGGCCGTTTGGTTTCGTTTGCGAGAGCGAAGATCCTTTTACTATTGTGAACTCCAAGTCAGAGCCCTTCAGCTGCAAAATCCAAATAAAACTTTAACTAAAGCAACAAAAAAGATATGAGGTTTTCAACTATAATTCATCACCAATATAAAAATTGCAATAAAATGTTGAAAAATGTGGAACATCATAAAAGGGTTTATCTATTCAAGAATTAAATGACCCTGAATCAAAGGAATCAAATCAGTCATTTAAATAAAAAATATCAGTATAGTCACTTAAAAAACACCAATTAAACAGGAAAATGTTGCCCTACTTAAGGATGACTCCATACCTGCGTCTTCTCCTCGATGATGACGCTGGCCGTTTTTGGGGCAGGGAAGGGGAGGAGCGGAGCCTTGGTGGTAGCCAGAATGAAGTCAGTGTGAGCCTCAATCACAGATCCCAAGTACTCCCCCTCTGGTTGGCAGCAGTAGTACACTAATATCTCATCTGATGGCACCAAATGTGCCTAATGCAGGACAGTGAGGGAAATTACAAAGTGTGTAAGTAAGAGCACAACATAAAGCATAGGTTTTGTTTTTGTTACCACTGGGCTTAGAAACATGAGGGAAGGCAATTATAAGAACATATGTCTGCTAAAAGCACCGTCTGAACAGCATTTCAACTAAACATTTTTCAGGCAGAAAACATTTGCTTGAAAGAAAAGGAGGCAAGGGTAAACTAAATGGACGGCCGACAAGATAGATAAAACGAAGGTTTGGAAATACAAAGGAGAAAACAATGCAGGAACAAAACAAGACAGAAAGGAACACCGGGGCATTTGTGCTGGATGAAAGCCCATCTGCTTTGGCATCACTTGCTGCCGGCTCCCGCTAACCTTGACATATTCAAACACATTGATCCCATTCTAATCTACAGTATGCAGCTGTGCACATCTGCATGCTGGCGAACACACACCGACTGACGGAAGCGAGTGCACGCGCATGGAAACACACCTCTGCTGTAGTGCGCAGCTTAAGGGCAGGAGAAGCAAGACACAAAGCAGCAGTCAATCAATGGGGGAAAAGTTTTATAGGTTTTCCCTGGACAAGGTCCTCCATCTGATTAAGTTCGTACTCGGAGCGCATCAGATCAAGGAAACGTTGACCCCTGTTGTTTCACAGCCCAAACGCACCAACAAACTACAAGACGTACCAGAACTGCTAAAAAATTAATTCCCATCCACAGGCTGGAAAATTCCTGACAGGTCTCTGTATGAAATAACTAGAGGAATTTAGGCTGGCCGGGCGCCAGCGTACAACTCTACTATAGGGGGACGGAAAAAACTGCTTGTTTCTTGTGACAACGCAGCGCTGTTGGCTAATCCGTCTTTACTCCCCACACCACTTCAAAAGCCCCAATGTGGGAATCTGAAAGGGGCCAGACTGTAATTAAGCTTCTATTAAGCCTGCCTTATGATGGAGAAACCTCTAACTGTGTAGTGGAAAGATTTCCAAACCGCCCTGACAATAGAGTGGGACATAAAGAGGAAGGGAGGGGTGATTAAAGGTGGAGAAAAACTTAGATAAAATGTTTCGGCGATGTTATTACTGTATAGCTGCAGGAGTAACCTCTAAATAAAATGAAGGAATAAGGATTAGAATGGCAAGTTCTTTGGAAAAAACAGGATGTCATGTTCTGAATAAATATTTTTATTTAAAGATCTAATAAAAAAAACCCTAAAAACCTCCAGAGTCTTATGATTTACCCAGACTCCAAAGAAACACAGTGACCCTTCCAACTGTGACCCCAGCTATCAAACACTGGATCGCAGAATTCAGTACTAGTTTGTTATGTGTCAGCCCGGTTCGAGGAGCCGGTGGTGCTCCTGAAATAAACACCCCACCTTCTTGCGTAGCTTCTGAATGCGGTTGATGACCTCTCTGGCAACGCCCTCGTCCACCATGGACTGGTCTGGGGTCACGTCCAACAGCACGAGCACCTGGAAGGCAGGAAGAGAAACACACCATCACAACCAATCACAAACCTCAAAGCAAACCCAACTGATGACAGAGAGATCCTGGAAACAAAAAGAACTATTCATTATTTATTTTTTGCTCCACTTTCACTGTAAGAGACTTTAAATTGGTAATTAGCAACAAAAAAAATTTCTAAAAACAGGATTTACTGCTAAATCAGTCAGTTTGAATTTCTGAAAGTTTCATTTTACGGTGGAAAGTGAAATCTAAAAACAAAAATTCAACATATTAACTATATATACAGACATTACTATGATGGATCCTAGCAGATACCTGAAAATGAACCGTTTTGTTCCTGACAGGCGTAGCAGTACGAAGAAAATGCAGCATTCGTACGGCAGCTGTGATCAAATGCAACTGTTTTAGGAGCAAATCTGGTTGCATCAAGTCTGCAAAGCTATGAATCAACAACTTCTGCTGCCATTTCTGCTGTGGAGTTATTTTATTTTCCAACATACTGGCTATGACTGTTTGGGAAGATGACTGGTGCTTAGAAAGTTATTTAACACTGACACAAAACCGACTGTGCTGACCTTTAAATGTTGACTTTAAGAGTTATGATTTTTTTTTGCTGTTTCTGTAATAAGCAGAAATTGGTGCAGAGGCGGAATTCAAATTTTAGCTTCTGAATTAATTATATCCATGCACAGAACTGCAGGAACTCACCGTCTTAGATGGAAAAGTGGCAAAAAACATTTTATTCACCTTGTGATTTGAGTTTATTTTAGTAACAGCTCCCCAGGCTGCTTTTTATTCAGCGATTGAAAGGTTTGCATGTCAGGAGGTTAGAAAGGAAACACAACAAGAGGAAGCATTAATCTATGCGTTATTCAAGCAGTCTCAGTATGGAAACTAAATTAAAGCAAAGAAGCAAATGTTGGAGCTTATATGGTTCAATGAGTCATGTCGACTCCTTATCATGGGAAGGAAGGAGAAATGTAGGAGAGAAAAATGAGACAGACAGATGACAGCAGGATAGTTTGTGTGAATGAGTGAATAAAGAGGAGAGTTAAAAAGTCGGTTCAGTACATTGGTGTTAAGGTGCATCTGTGTGCTGTGTATACGGCTGGAGGAGCACTGATTAGAAAGGCCCTGTGGAAAAAGGCTCACTGCATGTCTCCATTTAGCCATGAAATGATTTCATACGTCGCACGCGGCAAAGAGGCTTGAAACCGTTTACAGAAACGGCAGATAGGTGCAGCAGCAGAGCAGCAGCATCGCCTTTTAGATGAGTTACGTTATGAGTCACAATACAAGACGACAGCAGGAGTGCGAGAGTATAAAGATGACACTCTGATCAACTCTGAAAATGAATACCGTGTTTTAATCAGAAGCCCACCTGAGCGTCAGAGTGAGCTTCATACTGTGCAGCAGAGCCAGACGTCTGATCAAAAGTGTACATCAGCCGCAGGTCCTCGTCGTGGAGCTCATGGCCGTCCACCACGATGGACCCTTCAAATTCAACCAGACAAAATCAACACTGAGCAAAAGCCGATAATACACACAACACCATCCTGAATCAATTAGGTTTGAAAGAAATCCTTAGTTAGATGCAGAATGAAAAGTGCATGAAGTGTCATAAGATGCATTTTCCCCTTTTTGAGATTCATTCAGTCTTTTGTTTGTTTGTTTTTTCTTTTTGATCACATTGGTAAAATGATTAAATTAACTCCTGTATCACACAAAAACAACTCGAGGAAATGCAGCATGCAGTTTTCATTTTTTTAAAGAGGGAAACCCATAAAACCTAAAGTGATCCTATATGAAAATATAATTCTCTCTCACAGCCTTAAGTTTGGTTTATGCTTGACGAATCTGTGACACCTGCACAGTGCCACATTATGCAATTTGAACAACCATGCCTCTCCAAAAGGAACAAAGGCTCGTTTTCACTAAACACAAATGCAGATGTTGGTAAAATCCCTTTCCAATAAAAACTACTATCCTAAAATGTTAGATCTGCTCATTAATTTCAGTAAGTACATCAAAAGTTTTTCGTTGCATCAGATTATGAACTCACAGTGTTTTAATTTGAAACTGAAAAGCAGTAGGATTCTTTTCACTTGTAAGTCTTGGCTTTAAAACAATGCAGAAAACTGTCTACCTGTAACACATCTCCATTTTGCCGATGGCAGCAATTGGTAAAGTCTGTGTTCTCCCCTTTAAAGCGTGGCCACGATTCTCTGTCCTTTTTACTTGTTAACCCCTGGAGGCTGGATGAAACAGTCTCCCAGTTTCTCTCTAATCGGAGATTTCCACACTTTGGTTTCCCGTGTCGCTCGCTGCTTCTTTGCCTTTTCAATCTTCTGCACTGACTCCTTTTCTTCTATATCTTATCAGACATAATGGGATCAAAAGTACAGGTAAGGCAATAATAGCTACCAAGCGACGGTTATTCTTGTGAAACTGCTGCCCTCCTAAAATCTAGACTGGAGCAAGTTTTAGAGCCATGAAACGTGAAATTAATGTTCTTTAAAAAGTTGAATGCAAGTTACCTTTAACAGTTTTATTTCCTTTAGGTATTTTAAATAATATAGTAAAGCATTTTTATTCATAAGACATTATTCAGTTTTTCTACATGAACTTTAAAGCGAAAGAGAAAAAAATCTCTCTTGTGCTTCGACTTGGTGGAACTATAAATATTTCCATCTTTAGGTTTCCTCTTGCCAACATTTTCTTCCATGCCGTATGAGGTCCATCCCTTCCTTTTTCCCCTCCAGTTGGCCTGACTTCAAACATGCAAGTGATTGGAAATCTGAAGTTCCCACAGCCCAGCTGACCTCTGCCGTTTCGCTGCCCAGAGACTCTGGGGGCTCTCCTCGTCTTTCTATAATTGGAGAGACAAGATACCTTGACCTGCTTTGATTCCAACTCGGGTTCTGATTGCTGTCTAGGGATAAACCGGCTCTGTGTGTCTGCAGGTTACAGACGCTTACAGCAAAAATTTGTTGTTTTCACTGACTGCTTAATGCTCATTATTTGATAAGCAAAAGATTAAGAAAATAATTTGGCATCTGCCCGTCTGGTTTTGGTCCGAAAATATCAACAAGAAAAATTCTTTTTGGAGGCAGTTGAATGTAAAAGTGAGGAATGCTATTCCTGGAAACCACAAAACGGAAATAAGGTCTTTCCCCCCCATTGGCAACTATCGCTATCAAAATGCTTTAACTCATTATCTGCATTAATAAAAATGGTAAACAGGCTTTACCACCAATGTACCGGACATGTAGTAACAGCCCTCATTTGTTGTTTTTTTTCCCATTCATTTTATCAATGGATGACAACATGACGTAGACTAAAGTTTTCACTGAAATGTTTATATTAAAAATAAATATATACATAAGATAGTAGTAGTTTGGAAAAAGATGGTAAACTCTACCGAGTCCCTGGACGTTTTGTTTTGTTTAATTATTTTAGCTATGTTATTTTATTTCAGCCAAGACTTGTATTTTGGGGACTTTCTTTATTTTTGTTGTTGTTGCTTTGAGTCTTATGTGAACAGACAATCTCTTTACATAACTCAGGTCTGGAAAAACTGGGGAAGCTTGAGCTTAAAGCAATCAAATCTTCATCACTCTGCTTGGGAAAGAGAAGTGTAAAAGGATGACAAAACTGAGATGCATTCAAACTGTTTAAACATTTATGGCGTTAAAAGTCAGTGGCGTTTCTGCCCAGTTGTACCTGTTTTCTGGAAGGCCTCTAGCTGTTCGCTGGTGAGCTCCTTGATGGAAGCAGTCACGGCTTTGAAGGCCCCCTTTAATCTCTTGCCCAGCACCATGTGGTCGGGCTCGGCTCGCAGGCGGATCCCGTACTTGTCCTTCTCCGTTGAAAGTGTCAACTGTCGCACATTAAGCTCCTGCGGGAATAAGAGGAAAAACAGTCACAGGCTATGTCTTCCCAAAATGTACAGTCGCTGTGTCCTGGGATGCCAGCAAAGATAATTAAAACTAAATAGGAAACTGTGGGAGAAAAATGTATTTATATAAAATAAAAGCAACTAAATTTAACAGAAAACACAAGAAAACTGAACTGAGAATGAAAATCTCAGTAATCTATCTTACCTTGGGTCCAGAAGTAAAAGTTCAGCAAAAATTGATCAAGACAGGTCATTAAGTCAAACAGTAAATACGCCATAAAACTCCAATAAGCCAATCCTCTTCAGTCAATATTTTACCTTTTAGCCAAAAGGAAGAGAAATCTGTGATAAAATTGTATCCAGTGGCGCAACAGAGATACTAAATATAACCAGACTGACAGGCCTTCATCCCCTCCTCCTTTCAGTCAATCACCCTGTTCGGGTTGAGCCTGAGCTCTGGCATTGTTAACTTTCTGACAGCGAGCACAGCGAGTACTGCAGTTGGCTGAGTGGAAACGTTAAAGGCGGTGTGGGTTTAAAAACCTGGGCAGAACTCAGTCCAGGCGCCCATTTCACAAAAATAACACATTTTTATTTAGGGGATAAATATGGATTTGTGTGTGTGATGACTTAGACGGTGGCAGTTTACAGTATACCGGTGCATCACAATGAGCCGAGGCTTCTGTCAGCACAAATGGTGACTCATCTGATATTCGAAAGAGCATCTCCAGCTCACTGGAGACCGGAGCCATCAGTGGAGACACCAACAGGCATGTCAGGGAAGGAAAGCTGAGCCAAGCTAAAATCAGATGCAAGAACAGCAAGTGCCATTTTGTGCCTGACCTCTTCCTTCGCAAAGCTGGCACACCGCAACAAATGTGCTTTTGGACAGAGGATAAAAGGAAAACGCAATAATTGCCATGAAGAACTTAAAAGAGCAACACTATGTCTTGCCTTTTGCAGCCAACGAAATGTGCAAAGATTTCAAAACAAAATGTAACCACTGAGAGCAGTGTCAGAAACCTGTAAAATACAGGAATAAGAGGCAATGAGACATCAGATGGTGTTGCTCCAACAACAACACTCTTCAGTATGGACACTGATACTGAGTGAAGACGATTAAAATATACCTACTTTCAGCATTAATGAAAGGTTTGAAAATTAAACAGGAATTAAAATTACAAATCTACTTATAAAGAAAAATTGTTTGAAGAAATTAGAATTTTTTGGGGATATCTACAGTTCACTAAAAAGCAAGACTTTCATCAGATAAATCTAGTAGCTGAACTTTGTTCAGCAAAGTTGCTCTGTTGCACCTTTTTAACGTGTCTGCCTCTGTCTGTCACGGGACACACAGGTAAGGATCTAAACTAGAGGTGTGCCGATCGATCGGTCACCGATCACAATCGGGCCGATTTTCGTGAAAAAGTGCATTATCGGTGATCGGCGATCATTGGCTCTGTTACCGATACCGATCACCTGCATCTTATTTTCCCAGCTTGTCTATCCAGCTGGTCTCTTCTTTACTTCAAATTGCGCAAGCGCGCAGCTACAAATCCTAAGCGATGTGTAACTATAACGCACTGAGTGAATGAGGACGTTTGCGTGTTGCGGTGGAAAATTGAAGCAGGTCAAAATGCATCAACACGACGAAGCTAATAGACATAAAAACAATGACGGAGTTTGGCTACATGTTGAACAGCTGCTCTGCTACAGGTAGTAATATTTAATATTTAGTAATATTTGACATCGATCGGAGCCACTTCTGCTCCACCCGCTAGTGACTCACACCGAACCTGTTTAAAGCTGTAGCATCTAACTAAAAAAATACATTTTACATATGTATTAAAACTTTTGCTGTCCTAACATGAGACAGATAATCTCTAAAAAAATAATCGCTCTCCTCCCTGTTCTGTATAATTACTCTGCTCAGTCAGAAACAGCCAATCAGAACTAGCAGTAACCAACTAGCCACCATCCTAACAGGAAGTTTTTATTCAGTAACTCAGGATTGTTTATTGTAATGGATCCTGTTTTTGCCCTTGAATGTTAAGTTTTATACTTGAACTTTTTGTCAATGTTGAGAGGTTTTATTTTGGCTCTTTACATTATTTAGCCTCTTCAGAGCCTTCAGATGTTATGTGATCGGTATCGGTGAGCGGTATCGGCGATCATCCCTCAGGGGTGATTGGTACCGGCAGAAAAAAACCTGATCGGCACATCCCTAATCTAAACTTAGAGCAAAAAGCACAAAAACACTGGTTGGCTTTGTTGCAGCAATGCTTTTTTTGTAATAAATTTTAAAATTTAAACCACTGGAAGGTCAACATGGTGTCTTGTTGACTGTAAGTCAACCAGAAGCTCTGTGGTCTTTGTTCGTCTTCAATGAGCACAAAACAATTTAAAAAACTCTGACCCAAACTATTAAAAATCTGCACTATTTTCTCACAAATAATTTAGTTTGCTTATGGATGACAGGTGCGAACAGGTTAGAGTAGAGTAATAAATAAACACAAGCAACATAATGACCATGGAGGCTGCTGCAGCCTTCGTTTCTTTTTGTTTTAATTATCAGCATTTTTAAAGTTTGACCAGAAATATTTGGCTTTAAAAGTGTCTTCTGCAGTTATTTTGAATGGTGATGCAGATGTGCGGGTTTGGAAAATCCTGATAAAACAGATGAGTATCAGCTTTTAGAGTCAGCTTATCAGACATCTAAATAAAAAGCCTTTTAATTAAATTCAGTTTACTCCAGAGTCTACACACAGTGATTCTACAACCAGCATGTGTGACAAGTACTAAAGATGCGATAGTTAGTGTTGCTGCTGAATACAGTGAACACAGCAACACTCACATTACCACAAATGTTTTAATAAAAAACTACTCAGTGTATGTGTCAGCGCTAAGTATTTAAATAACTGTATTCCAAGACATCCCCTTTGTCCTCCCTTCTCCACTCAACAGACTACAAATTTCAGTGACGGCAGAGAGCAGCAGACGCAGCATGTAAAGTTACGCTCCCGCTGATGTTCATCATTACTGCACCGCTTCTGGAAAGTGAACATGGTTCTCAGGGTGTTTTCTTCAAACTGTATGTTTAAGAGCGCTGATGAAAGGGATGTAATTCATCGAGGTGCTCAAAGTTTACAGTGTTTACTCACTTCAAGGATGTATTTCTCCAAAGACTGGATGTCTTTTAGAGCCTCTGGGTCCTGGTGGATGACTACCACCTCCTTCAATGGATACTGAAACGCACCAAGTAAAAGCAGATGTTAATGGCTGATGAACCAGCTTAACCAAATATCTTTTACTAGGATTTAATGTGATAAGCTAATGTAAAGCGGTGATTAATTATGAAGTGAAAGGAGAATTACACATACATTTAATCTATACTTACTCTATAAATATATCTGACAAATATCTATATTTGTATCTATAAATAAATATCTATAAATATCTGACTGTAAACATCCGTTTGGGGCAACTACATGCTTTGTTAATTGAACTGAAATTTTTGGTCAGATTGGACAGAGTCCATCTTTAAATATTAATGCTGAAATACACAGATTCTCAGTTTCACAGCATTTTTCAGCGTTCTGTAATCACTTCCACATCTACCTTGCATTCGGTTCCAGCCGTCTTAAAATCATCAACTGTTGCATGATGCTGCCACAATACTGTCCCACTAATTGGATGGTACATTTTGTATGTCAACATAAAAGCTCTTTTCTTTCAAAGTCCAAATTACCTTTGTTTTATCAGGTTGTCTTATTTATGCTAGCTCAGACAGTAAACATATTTTAATCCTTTCACTACATCTGGATTATTTTATTTACACTTTTAGGCAGGTTCAGGATCAACATTGTTCTCCAAGTAACAATTCGTCTCACACAACAATGGAGAATTACTCAGATTCAGTAGGAAAAAAATACTGCATCAATAAGTCAACAATGAACCAAGGTTGTTTTTTTTCCATCTCTAACCGCTTGATTGCAGCAGTTTGACTACATCTCCATTAGTGGTGTGTAAAATGCAAGTGAATGGTGCTGTACCTTGACAGGAAGGGTCTTTCTGTCTCTAATCACTCTTCCCAGCTCAATCACAGACTGCATCTGAGAGACGGCGCTCTCAATGCGCTTGTCAATCAAATTATCCCTAAAATCAGAGGAATGGGTAAAGTAAATCCTGATTATCATCATATTACAAACAACAATATAATATCCACCAAATCTTAGCAATAACAATGAGTGACTGCATTAAATCATTTCACACAATGTAATGCCTTTTTTTTTTTTTAGAACAAATACTTTATTTACCCAAAAGAAAAATGAATTATGATTATAATTGCTATCATTCAAGTATTTTCAAAGAGTCGTTGAGGATAGTGATGCTGTGGACAGAAAGGATATCCAGCAGAAGTCAGTTTTGCAGCGTCTCTGGTTTATACCTCTGACTCAAGGTTGTTGTTGGATGACAGTTTCGTGACTGTCAAGCTTATGAAGATGTTTTACAGTAAAATGTCCTGGATTGTTGGTGAGCACTGCTAATCCACCCCATTTACTTTTATCTTTAAATGTCTGCCATATGGTTAAAATGATGAGGAAATGGTTTGAGCTTCCTCGTTTTCTCTTTGCTTTTTGGTGCATCTCTGGACCCATGAAACATTTTCTATTCCTCTGGGATTTTTGGGTTGGAGTTCAGGTATTTTGTGAGCTTTTGAGATGCTAATCAGCTGTAAAAACAAAACCTTGTTGCAACATTTACCCATCATAGCAACTGCATGAAAGTAAAAAAGAACAAAAATATTTCTATCTGCACAGCATCCAAAACCAGAGGTAATAATTGATCAAAGGTGAAAATGCCTCCACTGACCAAAAAGAAGATGAACAAAAGACTACAAAAATAAATCAGAATGGAGGTAACAGAGGTACTCCAACATGCTACTACAATGAGCAGTCCTTATAACCGAAACACCTAATAACTAGGTCCTTTAATGGTGCATCGTAGCTCCAATTAAAGCAAACAGTAACTAATAAACATAAGACAATAATATAACTTTGTCATATAATCTTTCTCAAGCGAGGACAAGAAAGTATTAAAGAAAAAAACAGATTAGATAAAAATAGCCAATCATTTAATGATATGACTAAGGAGTCATAGTTTCCCAACACCTGATTGGTGGCTGGGCCTTTAGAGGCGGGTCAAAATTGACCCATTTAGTATAACCAAGGACAAAAGGCTTTAATAGAGCTGCAGCATTAGAGGCTGTCCAAGTGACAGACGAGATTATATGAACCATTACACAAACTACTTTCCTTATGCAAAATCAAATAGATTTTTAATCATGCCAGAACTTTTTCTTTATAGTTCCAGATGATGTAATTAAATTTGGGCGATTAGAAATTCCTCCCAGGCATTTCAGAAAGGATCTGCCGCCAAGACATGCACTTCACTAAAGTAAATGAAGTGAAGGGAACAAAATCATATTTCATCAGAAAGATCCATTCTGCAGAGCAAAACAACCAGGACAACGTCGGTGTGGGATAGTGCGGATGTTTCTCGGTCTTTGCTGTGGGGGAACACAGACAACCTAACAGATGGCAGCAGTGAAGGACCACTCAGATCAAAGAATGCTGCAAAAATCAATCTATCAAAAAAATATATATATGAAAGTTATTTTCACTGATTCAGGCCTTAAACCTTGAAATAAGGTAGGTTACAGAATCATAAAGTTCAAAAGCCCATAATTCAGCAAATTTAACGGTTATTTAGTGGCAGAAAACCAAGGCTGGTAACTCTGGCAGAACCTGATTAGGCTGTAAATAAGCAGTGGACATGTCCTCTGAGAACAGGGTCACAAAAAGGACAAAGGTGGTGTGTTTCCTGCACAGGGCTGTGTGGTGGAGGACGTTTTATTTATGTATTTTCCAGACACATGGAGCCTTTTTATAGCACAGTGAACTATGTTAGATTCAGTTGTTCAAAAAAGGCTGCATATATCAAACATAACTTATAAGGCGTTTGACTTGCAATGGCTTGAAATTGGCCCTCATCTCTTTAAGATAATATCTGTACAACACTTCGCCTTCAGTGCTACTCATTATGCCATTTACAATCATTTTTAGGAGCGTTATACTGAGACGTAATTTGTCTGATAAGGCTCAGCAAACACGCAGTTCCACCAGGTGTTTGCTAATTGCTGCTGGCTAGTCTGGAGGAGCTGAGTGGAAGGGTTGAGAGGGAGGGATGCTCTGAAAGCTCAAAGGAGGAACTTTGTGGGAGCCAGCGCTTAACCACCCCGAATGGCTGGCAACTAAACGATCTCATCTGGTAAACTATTTCTGAGTTGTTTCATGTTTTGGATCATCATCTCATTTTGTCTCTCAAAGTGCTGCTTTTCAAAATGTTCTGGAATTTCAATTAGGTCATGAAGTACCAAGTTTCCCAAGGCCTGTGTAAGAGAAATGAGCCCACAGCATCACAGATCCTACAACATAGTTAACAGTGGGCATGAGAAACCAGACCCAGCTGTAGTTTTTATTGCTGAAAAACTCATCAAATCAAATCACATTATTCCAGGTAAAGCACGAGTAAACTCTACATGTTTACATTTGCGATGGTGAGAAATAAAGAGATTTGGTGACCTCTTTTTGCTACAGTTCTCCAACAGTGAGTTTCTTTATGTATTTATTTTACATTCTACAATCCTGCTCGCTGTAGGTGGAAGGAAAATAAATTGATTCGTGTCATGTTTTGTGGAAAGTAGCTGAGATAAATTTGTTCAGTGAGATTTTATGTTTATAATACAAAGTACAAAAAGTCACAGAGTAGAAAGTAATGTTTCTTAGAAACTGATGTTTGAATTACATTTTTGTCAAGCTATTATTGCTTAAAGCAAAAAAAAAAAAATCTAATTTTTTCTAATTATTACAATGAACTAAAATACTGACTGTCCTCCTTAATAGATTCAAAGTAGGAGTTTAATGATGCATTCACTTCATGAGACGTTACCCAGTACTGGGATAAGAAGAATGAAACATCAGCTCAAGATCAACGTCTTTTCTTACAGCGATATCTTGTTTCACCAATAGTTCTAAGAAAAGCTTGGCTGCAGGGAAAACTCTGGCCTGATGCTTTACTAAATGAATCTGGCTGACCTGACTTGTGGCAGCATGAGATAGTGGATGCTGTTGGAGTCCTTTTCTTCAACAGAGGTAGGGTCAATGAGGTGACGCAGATTTTGGTACATCATTTCTGTGATGAAGGGTGTGAAGGGGGCCTGAGGAAGAAGAGGGATGAAAGCAAGCAGACACGAGCATGAGGAGGAATAGATGGAGAAGTGATTAAATTGTCTGCACTGTGGTTAATTTACACTCACTGAGATAAAAGGTCTGAAAGTCCGAACCTAGTTCTTCCTGCAGTACGTTTTTTTTTTTCAATCCTTTGGAGCAAATGTTCAAACCAAACTGAGCTATTGTGAGCGATCCCCTAATGTGATTCTCCTCCATTTAAACCACGGCTAATTAATTTGTAAGCTCTGAGCTGATCTGTATTGATTTGAGTTAGGCTGACTGGCTTTTAGCTTGCCTCATAGCCCACATGCAAACACTTTGTGTGTTAAAAAAAATATATTCATCCATTATGCATAACCACACACACACTTTATCCATTGCAAATTCTCCTTTTGGTTTCCAACATAAAAGAAAACCCTTCAAACATTAAAATTTCTCCCTGCAATCACCTTTCTTTCTTTCTTTCTTGGTCTGAGTTGCTTTTATATAGAAACCAAATGACTCACCATCAACCTGCACATGGAGAACAGAACGCTGAAGAGTGTTTCCAGCGCCCACAGGCAGTCCTCAGTGCCACTCTCGCCCTACAAAGTTCACAAACACAATTAATTTTCTTTCCCTCCCCCTTAGAGAAGCAGAAATATGACAATTATCACACAAGAATCAACACCATTAGCCCCCTAATCACAACTGATGATATTTGAATCACAGGATTAAGTTTATTTTCTTCTACTGGCCAAATGTTTCTTACTGTAGCCCTGCAGATCATGTTAATATTGATTTCCTTAAATTACAAAATCTTCAGGTACAAAGCACATTAGTTTTTGAATAGAGATGCTTTAACTTCAGAGCTGGATTCTCACCTTCAGGCGGCGCCTGTTGGTCCTGACGTACCAGTTGGTGAGCATGTCCACAAACTTGACCAGGCGAGGGACCACCGTGTACAAGCGGTAGGCTGCGACCAGAGGACACCGCTTACTTATTTACACTTCAGAGGAATGCCACGAGTTGTCAACTCCTCAAAAGTTAGGTTCGTATTCAAGAATAAAATGATGGGAAATCTGACTTACCGTCCATCTCAGCTTTAAAGAATTGGATGAGAGACTGGGTGAAGGACTGGATCCACTTGTCCATGATGTTGTCACTCTGCTTCACTGTGTTTTCGTTGTACAGGAACTGAATCTCCTCCTCCTAATGCATGAATATAAATAGTTTCAGTTTGGACCTGCAATAAGCAATGCAAGTTGTACTGAGGTTTGTACTCTGAAACATGTACAGTGACAGAGTCAAAAAAAACTCAAATTTTCCAGTTATGCCACCAGCTGGCAGTGGATCTGCACTGAAAGAGATTTATTTTATTTTCAGCTTGAAGTTGATGCGACACATGTGAAGAAAGAGGTGTGCAAATTTTACAAGAAAACACGTAAACAAGAAAAGATGGACACATGGTTTTGTAAATATCTCCATCACGTGTTTTATTCAATCTACAGTGGACAGGGTTTACTAATGAAAGACATTCAGGTTACAGGTAATCCAACAGAGATATTTAAATATTAATTTGGGGGAAGGATACCTCATGAGTCCCAACGGCAATAAGTATGTCTGAGGAAACTTTTCCATTAGTCAACATCTGCTGTGCCACATAGAGGGAATGTTTCTGGGCTTCCTCAGACTAATAAGTGTTGATTTTTTCACACAGTCACTTGGTTTCTCTCTGAAAAGGTTGGCTAGGTGAACATTTGTAAATCTCAACCTGTCAACACCAGGACAATGTTAGAATTTGGAAAATCCTTAGCATTCTTGACATAATTAGGATGGTGCAACCTAACTGAAGATCATGTTCTATTTACATTTTTTGTGATGCTGCAACACAGTTCATGTCAAAACATTTCCAGTCCTTCATGAGCTCAATGTAAAGAACAAAGAGATAGATTCCCAAACTGTAAATGTGACATATATTTCTGCAGTTGCCACAAGATTGAAGATGGATAGAAATAAAGCAAAGAGATGGAAGGAAGAAAAGACCAATGAACAATAAGCAGATGGATGGATAATTGAGAAACAGGTGCAAGATTGGGAAAAGGAAGGATGAAAAATTGGAAAACCGAGGGATGAAAAGAAGGATGAAACTTTTAGACATCAGAAAAGGAAATTAAGTCTGATAATAAAATCAGCGAATCAGAATATTTTTATGTCTCAACCTAGAAAACACCCAAATCAAATTCTTTACTACTGCAAAATTTTCTCAGTGATTCTAAGTACAATTTCAGTTCATATGTTAATAGCAAATTAACACAATTAAATTGTGCCAAATGTTTTTTGTTTTTTTATGTATGCATCAACACAATCAGAGAGAATTAATCGAAAACAATGCGAGAAGGAAAAATGAGGAAAAAAATAACATACCTTTTGTAATCTTTGTACGTTTTGCACCAGGAAGCGATAGGCGTTGTACCACGGCAAGAAGACATCCTTCAGCACGTCTCGCACGCCCTCCTCTTTGAATCGCAGGTTCTCTGCTCTCACCACAGGGGAGTTGATGAGGTACAGCCTGCACACAGATAGAACGTCAGTGATTCTGCGGGCTCAGACTGATGGAGCAAGCAGGGGGAAAAAAATGCACACTGGTTATTATTCTGAAATATAACCTGTGAAGAGTTGTTCAAGTAACGCAGGAAAATGGGAATGACCCACCACCACAAATAGTGCAGTGGTGTCTTCAAGTCCTTTACTTTTCCTCAGTAATTTTGAATGTGATGCGCAGAAGATTACAATCCATGAAATAAACGGAAGTGATTTGGAAAGAAGTGTTTCAGAGCTGAAGCCAATTTAACAAACAGAAATCATTCTAAGGAATACAGCATGTTTTATACTGAAGATAAAACCTGCAGTTTAATTATAATTATGAAACATTCAGTAATAAAACATCAGTTTCTAGCTTTTCACTGGCAATGTAATTGTAACATACAGCAAACACAGGCCTTGGTTTATTAGCTTGCCTATTAGCCGAAGCAGATGTAGGAAGGTGAAGGACTACTTTGAGTAAAATTAGTTCAAACTGTGTCATTTATTGTTATAAAAGACGAATAGTTAGAATGCAAAAACACAAGCAATGTAAAATAGGAGACAATGAAATTAATACATCTGGGGAAATAAGGGGAGAGAAAATGGAAGGAGGAAATAAAACCCATATACATAAAAATACATATAATCAACTGAAAGAATAACTAAAAAAGAATGTATAAACAAAAAATAAATGACAAATATTTTAATATAATTTAATGAGATTTTAAAAAAGGTGAATATATTTAATGTTGAGCCAGCTTCAAGTGTGACGATTTGTAGTACTTTAAGTAGTTTTTTATCAAAAATAAAAGAACGTGAAGCCTGGAAGAGAACCATACTGCTGGTTTCTTCTCTTTAATTTAGTAGTTTGCTCATTTATGGTCTATATACGAGCATATGGTGCAACTGCAGAGTGGTTTATTCATAACACCATATGGCCGTAGCACTCTTACTGCTCAGGGCAAATGAGAGGATGTACAAAGGGGGACAAGTGTTTGGATTCACATCTACAGTATGCATGAGTGTGCAAATATTCCACCTGGAGACGCAGACATCCAAGTAAGAGTTTTAAACAGAGTGTTTTTAGTGATTTTAACATTCTGAAGTCATTATTGCAAATAACACAAGGTGGCCTCAGACCTTGCATGCGTTCATATTCAAGCACCAGGCTGACCTGAGGGCATCGGCTCCATAGTTCTGCACAATCAGTCCTGGATCTGGGTAGTTCTTCTTGCGCTTGCTCATCTTCTGCCCATCGCTGCAGGAAGAAAAAAGGCAGGCATTAATGCACATACACACACATGTGTATGCGTGCACAATAGAGCATGTTGGAAACCATGAAGTTGGTATTCAAATTAATCAAGTTCTTCCAGGTCAGTGGGCCTGTGTGCACAGAGCTACATGTAAACCTCAAGACTGAGACGAAGCAGCCAGGATGCAGAGAAGCTTCGAGCCTAGATGCCGCGGCTCCCACGTTATAAATAAACAAACTCTACAAAGAAACAAAAACAAAGTAAAGTGGGAGTAAAAACGCTTTTGGTTGTTTTAATGTGCTGATGAGGCTGTGATCACTAGCAGAAAAGGCAGCAGTTCAAAACAGCACAGAACATCCAAAAACAACCCGTTTTACTGTCTTATCAGCCTCTTCCACAACATTAAGCTTTAATGTTAACATTAAGTCCTCATGAAACCATATTCAATTTTTAACAGTACATATATAGCCAAGCAGATATTCCAAATTATATGATGAGGTGTAGTCATTATGTAACACATAGAGGCAATAACCCTGAACAGCTTAATGCTGAATGTCATCAGACAACATTTCATCTTTCTAGTTCGACATGTTAATGTTAAAGAACCTTCAAATACTGTGAATATTTTTACACACAACATCTAGCAGTAATAATAAATCTTTGGGAAAGATTCCCTTTTGCCAAGTTGTGCCAATTAGTGCTGCTGCATGAGTCATTTCAACTATAATTTCTTTTCATTTTGATGTTTGAAATTTAATTTGCATCCTCAGAATTAGGGCTCACTGATTTCTGCGATGTAGGAAAATTAGGGCAGAATCATAAAAACTTGACAAGTACAAGGAATACGATGCAAAACACAGAATACTGAGGAATTAGTGTCTCTGTTCTTAATGTTTTCAGATAATTTGACACTAATTGGACTGACCTAGCGAGTACGAGTCCGTTAACAATGACGTTCTTGAAGGGCGGTTTCCCAAACAGCGCAGTGGAGAGCACCAGTAGGGTGTAGAACCTGCAGAGACAGAAAACAAGGTCAGTGTGACTGAGATCTTTGGTTCTCATCTTCTCCTCTGTCAATCATTCACTCTCCTCCTATCCTCCGTCTCTCCTCTGTCTCTCAGTCTCAGCCTAACCCGACCGAACAGCTCCATTCATCCTCAGCATACCATCCTCTGGTCTGGTCAATGCCCTCGGCGATGAAGTCTGCTGGGAAGGTGTCCTCAAACTCCTTCCTGTTCTCGAACGGGTAGTGAACCTGGGCGTACGGCATGCTGCCACT
This sequence comes from Micropoecilia bifurca, assembly GCA_903067075.1. Lineage (NCBI taxonomy): Eukaryota > Metazoa > Chordata > Actinopteri > Cyprinodontiformes > Poeciliidae > Micropoecilia > Micropoecilia bifurca. The sequence goes on from CAEGAF010182230.1 coordinate 28,534, forward strand.
CTCGAACCAGCAGTCAAACACCTCTGTAACCCTCCGCAAGACGCCTTTACCGCACCGTGACGGGATTGTCAGGCTGTCAATGCTGGACAGAGAAAGTTAAGAAAGAAGGAAGGAAAAAAATAATAAAGTTCAGTAGCTTGAAGCTCCAAAAGTTTGACTTCAGTTTTTAAAACACCAGAACCTTTAAAACTATTCATTAGGATTTTTTTAGTAGTCTTACCATAGAGATCTGGATGAACATTAAAAGATGGTTTGTTATTTTAAAGGAAATTGGAAAAAAAAGTTTTAGGCAACAGAATGTTAAAATTGAATCATCCTGAATTCACATTGAGAAGAAATCTGATTCTTCAATTTATGCTTGTTCCTCTGGTTAAACATTGCATTGAAATGATTTATCGGTGTCTTATTTTTTTTTTTTAACAGACGTTTAAAATAAAATGATATCACAGTGCTGCGATCTGCAACTCCAATCCTTCAGCACACTTGAGTCGAAGGGTTGAATTACCTCCTTGGCAAATCAGCAAGTTTTGCAAATGCCAAGTCATTAACAATTTATTTGACTCAGGTGTGTTGGAGAACGAATGCAACCGATAGTTACAGGCCAGCGGCACTGGAGGACGGGAGTTGCAGACTCTTGTCTTAATGGATTATCTATGAGTTGTAGATGCAACTTACTTTTCCCGATGCAAATCTGTAACTTTGACTCCAGTCAGCTCCTCCAGTTCAGCCATGGACCCTACACAGACCACCTGATAAATCCAGAAAAACACTAAATAAATGTATGCATATGCAAAACCATTCAAAACTAACCAGAACTTAGTTATCATGTGCTGCTCATTTATAATTCACCTTAGAAGATTCCATTTATTAGTGATAAAAATCATCTACATTTTCAAATATACATTTGTTTCTTTGTATACAACATTGGTTGTATAGTATACTTTTATGCTGTACCGTTTTTAATCGCTTTGTTTTTCATTTCTGCTGCTCTTATTTGCTTTCTGCTCTTACAACGCAAATCTCCTACTTGAGGGGTTAATAATCAAATATGTCATGTGTTTCTTTTTTAAATTGAATGTTTTCAATGTTCGCAATAAGGGCATTCTTGTTGCTATTTTCTACAAGACGAAAAATTTTCTGCTTCAGTAGCAAAATGCACTTAACTTTAGTTCATCACAAGTGTCCATAAATGATCAGGGAAACACCTGAAGTTTAAAGGGTATGAAATCACTTCACACCAATCGGATGGCTAAATAACCTGAACAGTAGATTAAAAACAATAAATATTCATGTTGTTAGGCTCATCTGCTCATTTAATAATTTAGCAGCAATATCGGGTTTCGAATTGAACATGTTGCTTATTTTGCCAATAAAGTTTTTTTTTATTAAAATCAAGATTTATTTTGAGTAATTAATTACAGATCCTGCAATTAAATCTAAAAAAAATGATTGAGTTCTACCACTAAATTTGAGTTAATGCTAGGGCTGTAGTGATACAATAATCTCACAATACAATACACAATATTCTGTCCACAATACGGTACCAACTACACAATACCTGGCTTTGGATGGACACAGACTTAAAGTCGACAGCTGGACAAATTGAATCAAAGAAGTGGTGAGAAAACATGTTTCTTTTAATTGGAATAGTACAAACTGTAGCTTACATGCATTTGTAAAGTAAATAAAATGCACCAAGTACCTGATCTGAATAGTTTTATACCTTTCAAACCTTAACGTCTGAAGGAATCACTCTAAGCCTGATGACCTGGTGCGAAGCAAGCAATGAGTGAGAAATGTGACAGTTGGATGTTGCGATACTTGCAGATAAAAATCGATTTTTTTCTAGGGAAGAAAATATTGATATATATTGCGATATCGATATTATTATACAGCCCTAGTTAATGCTACTCAAACTTCAGCACAACTTCTGGTCCAGTCACTGAGTAACGAAATTAAGGAGGAAATAAAGAAACTTTAAACTCTTCCTCAACTTCTTTTCTTCATCTTCTAGACTCTGATTCTCGTATCGCACAGTGAGACACAGGCTGTACTATCAAGCGCACACAGTTGGACTTGCAGAAAACCTTCTTGATTCTGAAAGCAGACAGTGTGTGCTGGTGTTTAGACACAGAAGTTTAAAGTAGGCCTTCTCCTGAGTAACTTCACCTTACACAGTAAGACAAAGTGTGTTATCTGGTCTCTCCAGAGAGGTAACCTGTAGGCTCTGCTCTAGTTTTGCCACAGCACCAGGTAACGTGGCCCACATACAGCCTGGTGTCCCACCATGTAAAAATTAGACACAGTTAAAAAAATAAAAATAAAAAAAATACCCTGAAACCAAAAGCTCAGAGAGAAATCCGACAAAAAGGAAGATGCTGAGAGGAGGAAGCATTCAACAGCAATCAGAAAAGCGCAGACATGCAGATCCTCGCAGGTCGGGGTGAAAGTGAGTGGTTTGCTGCTGAGGAGTGTGTGAGGGTGGCACCGGGGAGTGTGAATGTTCTGGAAACAGTCAGAAAGCTATTTCTAGCAAGCAGGTCGCTTGCTGTCCCTCTTTCAGCCAGGAGACCGCCGCTTCATTTTTCAAATGCTCAAATAACCCAGTTCTGACATCTCTATTCAGTTCAGTCTAATTCACACAGTCAGCCAAGTTTAGCAGCAAATATTTACAACAGAAGCAACAATTAAAGTTTGGCATCCTTCTCATTTCACATTCCTCCCCGTTTTCTCTCCACATGCATTACTTTTCCTCATTTTCTAAACCGGTTAATTTATTCTGCCCCCTCCTCCTCCTCTCCCATCTTCTCGCCATTAAAACCCCCAACAGCTGTTTGTCTTGAACACCTTTGAAGCTGCATTAACTCAAGTGAAACCAAACACATTTTGATTCATATTTATTTGCTGTTTACATTAATGAATCATTCATGTGTTTAGTTTATGGAGGCACTGCATGATGGTGCCTGAAGGGGAGGAGACTGGCTGCAGCAGAGTCACGCTGCATGTTTCTGTTTCGACGCCGTGGTCACCATCATTCTGCCGTGCCAGAAAGTTCCTCCTACACCGGCATCCGCAAACGGAAAAGAGTCAGAACTGCTCAAATCATGAGCTTTTAAAAAACGGGTCAGAAGGATCCATTTTTATATTGCAGATTTATGAAAACAACTGGGTTCTTGCCCTCCACCCCCCGCCCCCGCAAAAATCATTCTGGATGATAGATAAAGTTCAACTTTTCAACTGAGCCCTCTCAAGCTGAACCTTGATTGAACTTGGAGTGCCGCAAACACTACAATCAGCCTTCCTTTGAAAAGAAAAGCTATCTTGGTATTTAGTGAAGACAGACAAATTGCACCAAGAGACATTAGAAGCAATAAAGAGTCTACTAAAGCACAGAAAGTGCATTTTTCTGTGGGTGTTCTGTGTTTTCCTGACCTCCTCGAAGTCATCGCTGACCCACAGAGGGATCGGCGTGCCCCAGTAGCGGTTTCTCGAAATTGCCCAGTCGCGTGCATCTCTGAGCCAGTTCCCAAAACGCTTCTCACGCACAAACTCTGGGACCCTGCAGAAACACAGAGATCATAATGTATTCAGCTGAAGACGAATAAAAATAAAAATACATATTTTATTCGGAATCCAAAATAAATACTTAAAAGGATCATTTTTTAAATTTTATTTATGTGGCGTCAGTGGCTTAGTTAGCATTCAGTAGCTTACCTGCAACGCATAAAAAGTCATCAGCATCATACATCTAAAAACAACAAACTGTTCTTCGTCCTTCGTTTGCTTTCTTTGCAAACTTTAGCAGTAAAGGTGGACATTCCTCCAAGGTATCCTCATCTTTGTGTGTTGCTCTTTTTTCTTTCCCTATTTACTTGAACTGATTTCTGGCTTTAATCTACCATCTCCCCGTCACCTCCTCCTTTTTTGCCGCCCTTTTCTTTCCAGCTGTGCCAGGCCGTTCTGCTCACGAGAACAGTGCAGTGGGGAGTATAAATTGTTGCCAGGATCCACGCGCTAAGCAAAGACTTCATCAATTCCCATTTGTACCAGGCATTTCTATTTAGGCCCATAATATATCAATTTAATGATTTTTTTTTCTGCCAGTGCTGCTCACCACCGTGCCTCCATCCTTTACCCTCCTCCTCTCCCAGTTTGAGCTAAATCAAGAACTTAAAACATGCAGGCCCGTCCGCAAGACACAAGGAGGGTTATTGAGGACCTAGAGGCTTCTATCATTCAAAAAGGCTGAAAGTGGTTTGTTGGACAAAATTACAATGAATCCGTCTCCAGTCATGAATATTTATCACAGCAGGGAGGCAGAGCAGGTCAGTAAAAATGTGATTCATGATTGTTAAGCAAGAGCAGACTGGTGGTTTCAAGTTCCAAAAAACCTTAAACTGCATAAGATATTATCGGCACGGTATCAGACGATATTACCTGTAAAATGTAATATTGGACATCAGCCATTCAGTCAAAATAACTCATTGATATAAAAGGTGTTGTTTTTATATGACAGTGATGCCTGCAGCATCGTCATCTTGGAGAGCAAATGTTATGAATAAATTTGACAATAGTTTTAGTATCTAATATTGTGCATCCTTTGCAGAAACAGCTGTTTTTAAAGCCAGTTTAATTAACTGCTAATTAAACTGGCAACAGAGGTAATATAGTTGAAGATAAATTATACTAAAGATACATCAAGAAACCCAAGGAATGCTTATTAATACTGACAAGTTATCACACCTTGTCTGAATGACATTCATATCTAGAAGAGAATCTAACTTGTAAATAAGTGAAATAAATAAAGGTTTTGGTTAAAGTGGGGAAAAAAGGGAAATTTTTAAAAGAGTAAAATGCCTAAAATTGCTTAACATTTTAACCTACTACCTGCTTTAGTTATAACTCCAATTAAAAACCAATTTTCCAACACGTAATGAAAACTATGACTCTATGTTGAAGGGTTTATGTGTATTTCTTACATCAAATATGTGGGGACATAAAACAAAAGTAATGAAAACAAGTCAGATCTGTTCAACAAGGGGATACATTTACTGAATTTCAAGACTAGGTTTTCTTAATTCTTGACCAAAAACACCAAAATTTAAAAGATGTTGGGGGAAGAAATAAGAGCAAAAGTAGAAAATAAAGTACTAAACCCATTTCTAAATTGCTATAGGTAAAAAAAAAAGTGATCAGTGTTCAGTTAAAAATGTTAAAATAAACTGGTTTCTTATGTTTAGATGAGGGTCATTTCATTAGGACCTGAGAAACCTTATCAGCTGTGGAATAAATGTGCTGGACTTGCTGGCTGTTCTTAGTCTAATAGCATAACTTTTCTTACCACAAAAAATAAATATAATTAAAAATAAGTTTTATTCTTTTAGAGTCTGTGTTTCCTACCTGGATTCATTACGTTTTCTTTTTCCTGAAATAATGATAAAGTATTTATTTTCTGGATAAACATTTTTTATTTTGACAAAAAAAGGAAGAAAATCTGGGTTGAAACTGTACCTGAAAAAAGATCATGGTTTAATAGAGTTATATAAAATCAGTAAGATTCACAAATAAAATCAGTCCAGACAGACACTTTCTCAACAGTACTTTTTATGCTTTCTTAACTATCACTTTTATGTATTGTTAACTTTATGTATTATAAATGTGGAAAAATCACTTTAAAGACGAGATGTTCAATTCACCTTCTGGCTCAGAAAATGTCGTCTCCCTTTGGGCGCTCAATAATTCAGTCATTAATTTATTCTGACAGGCAGGTACCTGGAGAGATTCAGCCTGAGTATTGAATGAAACTTCTGAGTAAACGGATAAAAGGAACAAATCCCTTTTAGAATGCCCCAACTAGTCTTTTGTAATAAATTTTCTGACGTGGTTCAGAGGTTTTCCATGAGCTAATGTAGGCTACATTTAGCAGCACTGAGGATTTATGTTTTTGGAAATGTAAAAACAAAATTAAATATATATTAAAAGATAACTTTTTTTATTGCATGTTTTATTACATCAAGTAACATGCATTGTATCTCACATCAACATTCATTCAAATCAATTCAAGACACAAAAATATGTTGAAAGGGAGAGTAAAATATTCCTAATCTTTAACTATTTCTTGTAGCTTATCTGTAATAATAAATTGAAACATTTTGTCAACACTAATTATTAAGCAAACAAAATGCCAAAATGATTTTTGATCGTCTACTGGTATAACTGGTATAAAAGTGCAACATTTCTTGCAAATCATTTTATAAATTCATTAAAAAGAGTAAAATATTTAAAGTTTTTTCTTCTTTTTTTCAATTTTAATGGTTATGGCTTACAGGTAAAGAAAACCCAAAATTCAGTGTCTCAGAATATTAGAATATCACATCAGACCAATCAAAAATCAATGTTTTAAGTGCAAATGTCAGGTTTCAGAAACGTATTGTTCTCTGCCGTCAGTAGTTGGTTGGGCTCCTCTTGCGTGAATTACTGGAGATGGAGATGAGTTAATTTGCTGATTAGCTTTTGACACCATGAGTTTCCAAAAATGACCTTTTTCAAAGTATTCTAATTCTCTGAAGTGGTGAATTTTAGGTTTTCTTTATTTGTTAGACAAAGGGATCAAAATTACATCAAACAAATGCTTGGAATATACGACTATATGAGATGATAATATAATATTTGGGTTTCGCTTTATTCTATTTTTTATAAGATGTACCTGTATGGTTTAGTAAAAGTTACTGAATAATTCAGCAGCATGGTGTATGCAGTACCAACACCCTTTAGATAAGAACCACAGACTGCAGTGTGTGTGTTTGGCTCCGTCTCTGCATGTGTGCGTCTTCACCTTCCTTGCGGTAAGTCATTCATCTTGGTTTGACAGTCCCATTACCAGAGGCAGCTACTGTGGCTCAGAAAAGAGCGCTGGGAGCACCATGGGTAATACCACTTAGAAAAGCCATCATGCTGAAGCTTATCCTGCTTCAGATTTAGCCACATGCTAATTTTCTCTACATTAAAAAAAACAGCTTGAGGAGGAATTTTATTCTCATATCTGAAAATTCAGAAGAAAAGTCACTGCAAAGGCTTGGATTTTAAATCCATCATGGATGCTTTAAAGACCTCTGCAGCCGGAGAGATGGACCATCAACTAGCACAGCTGAGCGGCAGATGTAATTGTTTTGAGACTGCATCTGCCATTTGCCCTGACTCAAAGCATTTAAGACCAATTGTTTGGTGAAATGCCCATAGTTGACACTTCATGGTCACTTAACTCCAGTATAGATATCGGTTGGTCGCAGCTTACCAGTAGCATTTCCCGTTGCAGTCCAGCAGTTTGTCCACCATGTGCTCCACTCGCACAAACCAGCTGGGGACAGCTTTGTAGATCAGGGGGGTGTCAGACCTGAAAAATGCAAGTCATTTCATAAAGTTTAGTACTACTATATTTTTCTACTCACTTAAAAACTTGAGGCACCTTTAAAATTCAGTTACGGGTTTTACCCTTGGGCCCAAAATGGCCCTGCTCATAAAAGTTTAATGAAATTGTTAGCTTTCAATTTTTCTTCTACTCTCCACACACATTTCTAGCTACCTCAGCTTGATAAAATTTGTTTTGTTACGATTTAAATGTGTTTGATTCTGCATGTGGGTAGTTTTCACACTGTGGTTGGATGTTGACAAAGGATTTTAGGTTTTAATTACATTTGAAGAAATTATTTTGAAGCACAGACAAGTTTTAAGTTACTTAAATATGCAACTGAAACACAATTTCAAACATCAAGATGGAAACAATGCTACATTAAACAAAGTTATAATCAGGACTCGTCACTGACATAAGAAAAAAGATGTTAAAAATACTCTAGATACAAATCTGATTTCTAAAGTTAAAACTTTACATCTGGGGAAAAGGGCAAAAGTTTAACACTTAAGAATGTGATGAATAATGAGCAATTTAGTGAGAAGGCATAAATGATGAGCCCATAAGACTAGCAATGTGTTAACTGTCAAACCATCCAGCGGTCATCGCAACCAAGCTTTCCTGTGCAAAACAATGACCTTAATGTCTTTAAACAGAGAATATTTCTGTAGGCCTTGGAGGAGGAATCATTTGTGACCTTTCCTAGAACGGTGGATTCAGCTGCATGAAGAAAAATAAACTTTCATTTTCAAAGGGTGACGAGCACAAAGAACAGTAATGAGGTTTACAGTCAAGATGTCTCACCTCCAGCAGAAAGGGTAGTTATGTTTGAATGTGCTGGCATTGACCAGCCGTCCCTTTTCCTTCAGCAATTTAATGATGTTCTTGTCAGCATCCTACAGCAGAACAAAACACAACAATACCTTTAAGGTTAGAGATCCCACTGTGTTGAATGCTGCCACACAACTGCGGTGTGGCAACAGCAAAGGTCTGATGGGTGGACACACATGAACAGATCTTTGCTGAGAGTTAAAACTCACACAAGCCACCAAAAGATTTTTATCTCATGTTAAGTATAATTCAGTCTATTAGCTGCATGGATATATCAAGAAAAACACGCAGGCTTTTGCACCAATGTTTTACTTCAGTAAAAGTTTCAAATGCAAAGGTCAAAATAAAATCCCACATACTTTACACATTGCAGTCATCTAGAATGTCACTGAAAAGTTATGGTGCGTTCACACCAGCCCTGTTGAGTCCACTTTAATTCAACTCTAGTTTGTCTGTTTAGAAAGTCTGATTTATTGGCGAGGTGTGAAGGCGTAAGTGAACTCTAAAGAAAACCCAGACCTCTGATTGGTTGAACTGTGGCAAATATATATGTAAATATCAAAAGGACCAGAGACCGCTCAAAAAGCAAGAAGTAGAATGTGGTGCGGTGCATTCTGGGTAAATACAATCAAAACAAACGAGAGAGTATAATTAGAGAAATGCCTAATGGTTTTTTTTATCAAAGATTTTATTTACATTTGTGATGAATAAATTACACTCAATGTCTTCTGAAGTTTTGTGTCGTCCCTTCGGTGTGGGCTTCAGGGCACACAAGACTCACCGAATCAAGTTCCTCCTCCTGCTGCCATCATGGTGTTTTGTCATGTGTGATTTACAACAGCATAATAAACACAGAGATTATGGCAAAGAGGAACCTCTATTACAGTTCACAACTTTGGAGGAAGAGAAAACAATCATTGGTGAACTGGAAAAAGTAATTTTATTTTTGATGGTATTGGGTGGGGGGACAAAAAAAAGAAGGGAATGGAAGGAAAGGGAAAGTTGGTAAGCTGTTCTCCAGCTGCATCAGACCAGAACTGAGCAGGGGGAGTTTAATATATCAGTACAAACTTCCTCACAGGCCTGAACAATTAAAATTTGCTCTGACTGGAAAACTGGTGATCTGTCCATCTGTGCTACACGACCATCAGTCCTACTTTGCACAGATAGTCAGAAAAGTAGCTCATGAAAGTAAAAAGACACCAGGTTTTGTGGCAAGAAGGAGCAGACAACCAGAGGTTGAGAACAAAAATAGAGATTTTGGTCATGCAGTCACAGCAATGGCATCTGATTATGGGAGTGGACCATGCAGAGCCCTTTATCCTCCTTTTGCAGGTGAGTTAGATTATTGATGACTGTAATCTGGAGAACGATTGAGTCTGCAGACTTTTGCAGTTATGTGTAGGCTACAAGAATCCTGCATTATAAATTACATTTTTATTGGCTTTAAGTATTCTTTTAATGTGCCGAGTAACCATTTTAGGTATTAATTAGCTGTAAGCCACCATCAGCAAGAATAAAACTTAAAATAATTACTCTGTAACTAATTTAAATAAGTTTGTTTTTTGTAATTACATTTATGATATAAATCAACTTGTTCACCGAGAAGCAGCTGTGATTCAATTAATTATTTGAATTCTCGCAATTGTTCAATGAGAGCGTGTGCTAGTGCAATTAAAGGTTCATTTTACAGCTTGATACACAAACAGATATATTAAATCTGTTACAATAGGGATTTTGATGAGGGTCATTAATCAGCTTAAAACTATCTTTTGAAAAAATAAAATCACCTTTAACATTAAATATATTTTTCATTAAGCTCACATTTCGGTCCTAAAATGTTTTGTTATTGGTCTGATGTAATACTTTAACCATAATTGTTCTGTTTTCATTTGCTGCATGCATAAAAACATTATAATTAACATAACTGAAGGCTAAAAACAAAACTGTGTGTAAGTGTTGATTAAAACTAAAGAAATTAATTATTTTTTCTATAATTTCCTGATTTATTGAATGGGTCTATTTTGCAATAAAAACCTGCATATCAGACATTTGAAATGACCTGCTTTGTAATAAAACATTTCAAAGAAAGAAATAACCTAGTTTACTGTAAACATTTAAACAATAAAGTTCTGATTAAATAGCATACATAACCCAAAACCATTTCAGGTTTTTATTTTGAGTTTTCGTCTTACTGCATTTTTAACTGGGTGAACTTAACTAAATGTAAATGACATGTAACCTTATATACAAAAGTGACAAAAATTACATCAAGCCTTAACATGTCAGTAAAAGAAAGAAGTGTGTATTTTGTTATGCAGTTCAGTTTCTGGTCATGTATCCAATCAGCCAAGAAGCTCGTCTCACACTCGGCTTCCTGCAACCACGACCGCAGTTCAATTCGCAGGAAGCTCATAAATACATCTCAAAGTGGTTAATACTCTGCTTTTTATCAAAATATGATGATCCAAACCACACATCAGTTTGTATCCCTAATGAGAAGCTTTTGTGGAAACCAACCCTAACTCAACAATATATCAAATGGATGAACAAACAATGTGGAATAAGGTATTTAAACAATCTTAAGACAGTATTAGGCCTGATATTCTAAGAAATGTTTTTTGTTAAGAGGGAAGCTAGAGGAAGGAGACAACAGCATGGTTTTGTATGCACTCAGTTCAGTCTTTATTTAGTAAAAGCTGGTAAGCATTACTGTAAATGGTTAACAGTTGTTTCTTGTCAAAACATTCAGAATTAATAAGGGTGGCCTTCTTATTTCGCTTCAAGTCGGGAGTTTTACTGTGAAGGAAAGTTGGACAGGAGGCAGCAGACTGATGACACGGAGCGAGAGACAGTAGCATAGGGAAGTGACAGAGGTACGACAAGCGGGGCTGACTTGGCAGGAAAAAAGGGGGAGGTAAATTTAGCAGGACTACTGCAGGAGCTGGAGTAAAGGAGAAGGGAGACAAGCAGGGAGAGATGAAGCCTGCCAAACCCAGATATGAAATGAGACAAGGAGAGACAGTAAAAATGAGTTTTGAAAATAACGTGAAAATGTTCAGGAAAGATGGAGGACAGCAGCGATGGCAGCGAACTAATGCATAATGGAGTCAAACATGAACAGAAGAGCTGAATGTCTTAACATAAAATGAATCCGAGACTATGCATAGATGCACATCACTGCTACATTTGTGTTTGTATTATTTTTCAGTTACTGAATTTCCACCAGGAACAGTAAGTTAGACTTTTATGTGTTCAGTTAAATAATGAAAGCTGTCTACCACTGCTACTAAAATGTTAAACAATATCAAGTCCTTTGCTTAGGACCGCTGAGGTCTCTAAAACAAGGTGATCTCTGCTCATGTTGTGCACCAACTCTTCACAGCTCTCAATCTGGATTTTTTTAGGCATCCTTAGCAATTCCCAGCCTCTGCTCTTCTCCTTCCAGTAGCTTCCTGTAGGTGGCGATCTCTGCATCCAGCTTGAGCTTGATGTGCAGCAGTTCCTGGTAGTCTTGAAGGTACTTGGTCATCTCCAGTTTGGTCTCACAGAGCTGCGCCTCCAGCTGAGCGATGATGCTCTCCAGACCTCCCACCTTGTCCATGTGGGAGTCCTCCATCTCCTCCAGCTGCTGCTCCAGGGCGGCATTGCGAGCTCGCAGGCTGTCGATCTGGTTCTGCAGGTCTGACACCTGGTTGTGGTAGGTTGTGATCTCTTCTTTCATGACTTTCATGTGGTCTTCGTGTTTGCCCGCGTGCTCCTTCAGGGTGTCGAATTTGCTCTTGTACCACTTCTCGGCTTCTTGGACATTTCGGGCGGCAACGGATTCTATCTCTGCGCGCATGTTGCGCAGGTAAGCAGCGAGGTCAGGACGGTCGCCGTCCATCTCGGCTGTAATCTTTGAGTCTTCAATCTGCTTCATGAGGTCGGCCACCTCTTCGTCATGGAGCTTCTTGAGAAACTCGATCTCTGCCACTAGTTGTTCTATGCGCTTCTCCAGCTCAGCCTTCTGCAGCGTGGCATTGTCAACGTCCTGACGAAACTCCGTCAGAATCATCTCTGCTTCTTCTTTGAGTGCCAGCTCCTCCTCCAGCTTTAGTCGCCATACTTCCACCTCCTCCTCAATGTAGCCTCGCTCAATGTCTGCTGTTCCCTTCTCGTTGGTAAGGGCTTCAATCAGATCTCGTACCTCTTTGAACTTGAGCTCGTATTCTTCGCTGATGCCACTCGGGCTTCCCTTATAGCGGTCCTGCAGAGCGGCCAGCTCCGCCTGCAGAGCGGCGTTTCTCTGCTCCAGGGCCTGGACCTTTGAGATATATCCTGCAAACTTGACGTTGAGCTCCTGCATCTCTTCCTTCTCGTTGGCATGGTGCTGGTGTATCTCTGTCCCGACCTCAACCGCAGTGCCACGGTAACCAGAGCGCCCCCGGCTGTCATACGACGAACCACGACACCGGGACGGAGACGGGCTCTGAACTCTTACTCTGCCGGCGGAGCTGCTGACCTGCAAGCTCTTCTGGGTATAAGATGAAGCCCGCATGTTGTGAAAGATACCGGATTTCCTTCTGAAACTGGAAAACGAACTACACTCTGGCTTTCTTGAGTCGCCCAGGATGAGACTGAAGCTCCCCCGGATCACCTCTTCATTTTTATGCGGCGGTAAAGAATGTCTCAGACAGCCATGAAACTACGCTAGGCTTTAACACATCTCAAAAGTGGATTATGACAGACTTTCAGAGAGCTGTTGCTCCATGCTCTTTATTAGCTGTCGCTGTACTGTTAGTGACGATGTCCACTCCCTGAGCTTTGCACCAACATGTAAAATAGTGACCACATCATTTACAGCTGCTATATTTAACTCATTATCAACTCAGGACGCAAACAAAGTTGGGTGTGACCAAATGCAAAGACGTAACTATATGTTGACGTGCTGGTAAAAAAAGAACCGTAAGGATCTTCTTCAAGAATGTATCAATCTGTTTTCATAAAGATTTCCTTTACTCTCAGCTGTAGAGTTGAAATATAGAGTCACCCCTTGTTTTTATTAGGGTTGTTAACATTAACATTAACAAATGTGATTAATCTAAAAAGTTTAACGCATCAACACTGCAGAAAGCACATTAATTGTATCACATATTTTGACCTAAAAAAAAAAAAAAGAGGAAAGAAAGAGAGTGTGACCTAGTTCAAAGCAAAGCATTACACCGTCTTGTGCTGTGATCAACAATGTAGTCGCATTTGTGAGTGTTAATTAGAAATTTCACTGAAAAACGTTGTGATGGAAGTGTGGATACCCACAGTGGTAGTTGCAACAACAAATTATCCTTCCATCAAAGCACAATCGGCTTATAGTTAACATTTCTAAATTAATGTTTGAAACAAATATTTTAAACATTCCTGAATATAAAACTCTGGAAAACTGAGAGTCTTCAGTCAAGTTTGATTTGAGCTGCCATGAGAAACAATCAACCACTTGGATATCTGTAGTTTTTATTTCCAAAGAGCATGACTCTGCTTTGACTGACTTCTTTACCACCTCAGTGATACAGTATAAGCCGGATACTGTATCGCACAAACACTGCATCATCCATTTTTTTGTGTTGAGGCAGTATTTGATGAGAACAGTAGATTTTGTTACGATTTCTATGAAAAGATTATTCTTCTGCTGCAGATTACAGTTGTTTTTAGACCTGATTTTATAGCCTAAAGTGAAAAAGCAGTAGTGATTCTTTAATTCTTTATTTGCTTCATTTGGGGATTGTTTTAATTAGTGCCCTTGGTTATCCCAAAATGTAAACAAACGTCAAACATAAATGTTCAAGAAAGGAAAAGTGAGGTTTAGGCTTCCTTAGAAGAATTTCTACATTATCACGCCCTAATGTTTTAGCAAATTCAAGAGTGTTGCATCCCTCCGAGAGACTTTCAGACATTTTAGAGTTTTTATAAAATCTTTTATTTTGCTAAAAGAAAATAATCTACCAAATAATTAAGCACATCTTGAACAACGGTGTTGACTTCCTTATGCTACAGCAGCTCTCATTACACACCACCTGTTATGATTAAATCATTAAGAATCCAAGTTTACCCAGCTTGATCTAGTTGAACTACTCACTTTTGTAATAGTTTATGCACACAGTTTAAAACTAAATTAAAACTAGAGGTGCGCCGATCGATTGGTCACCGATCATAATCGGCCGATTTTCGTGAAATTGGTGATTATCGGGATCGCCGATCATTGGCTCTGTTACCGATACCGATCACCTGCATCTCATTTCTCAGCCTGTCTGTCCAGCTGTTCTCGTCTTTCCTTCACGGCGCAAACGCGCAGCAACAAATGCTAAGCGATGTGTAACTATAATGCACTGAGTGAATGAGGACGTTTGCGTGTTGCGGCGGAAAATAGAAGCAGGTCAAAATGCATCAACAC
>CAEGAF010182232.1:0-10091 GCA_903067075.1 Micropoecilia bifurca
GGGGGTTTTACAATTAGAAATAAACCGACATTAATAAACTAACAACTTGAAGAATATTTAATTTATAACACATGGAAAAAGAAGCTCAAAAATGACAGAATAGTATACATGGTCATTGCATGTTTGTTTTATTGGCTTATAAAACCATAAATACAGAACAAACATGGTAAATGACCTCTACTTGTATAGCACTTTGTCAAGTCCAGAGAACTCCAAAGCACTTTGCACTGCATTTACTCATTACACACTGACACACTGATGGTCCTCCTGGACAGTAGCCAGTACTGTCCAGTAGGAGGGCAACCTACTGGGTGAAGTATCTCGTCCAACTAAGATGGAAAAAGCTAAGGTTCAAACCAGCAGCCCAACGGTTACAGGACAAACTCCTACCACTGCTGCCCCATTAAATCAAGATAAAAATGTCTGTGATAAAATGTAAAACAATGGCAGATAAAACACTAATTAAATAGATAAGTATTCTAAATATGGTAGAAATGTTTAATAAATGAATAAAAATATAGCAAACAAACTAGTTACTAAACAATCAAAAGCCAGATTAAATAAAGCTTTACAATAGCAATACTGGCTTAGTTTGCTTTCAAAAGCAACGTTTGAGAGCCATAAAATGAAATGACGCCACATTATACGTTTTAGTTCTCACTTTATTTTCAAACAGAAGACCCTTTGCAGAAGATAAGAGTGCTCTGAAGGGCATGAATGAAAACAAAGACCAATAAAAAACAGCAAAAGCACCTTAAAATCAATCTTAAAATAAACCATGCAATCTACTATGGGAGTTGGATCAAATAATTTTATAGAAATCTTCAGGTTGTTCTTAATGAACACATTATTACACCTAATCTTCCCTTAATGGCAATGACACACAAAACACCAGGAGTGAACAGACTAATATACCATAGAAATGTAATCATCAGAAGATTTCCTAAATAAATGATAGTGTGCACTCAGCTGCATTTATTCTGCTACTGTTTCATGAGAGGGCTGATAAGTCCTTTTACATGCCATAAAGTTACAGTAATATAATGATTTAGAAAATATTGGTTTGTTCAAAGATAGACAAAATGAAACTAAATTAAAAATTGTTCACTTCAGTAACAATATTTGTTGTAATTTGTATTTGCATGCAATTCTATATATCACATATTGCTCTATATTATGCACATATTTTCTAATAAGTTTTAAACCCACCAGAGGAGAAAAAAAACCTGTTCTGTCAGAGATATAATACTTTTTCTATGTCCCGCAGGCAGATGACAGTAGTGTACAGACTGTGTAAGCTTACATCAAAGCACAGTTTGAAGCTTGAACTGACCATTGTGGCAAAATGACTATCAAAGTCAGCTCAGCAAAATCGTCTGTTATAACTGTGGCTAAAACGTAAAGCCGAGCGGCATATTTTAAATATGGCAAATGAATCAAATGCGAAGCTAAAAAGGAGAGTGGATCCTCACAAATGCTCACATTCAAACAAGGCAGATCAAAGCGAGGCCCTAAAAAGAGAGGTGGAAGAAATACTATGCATCCGTCTCCAAATCCCCATCCAATTTCATCCTCGAAAATGTGCCTTTAATGTGTAGGTTAATCAAAAAAGGAGAGCAAGAGACACAGTACAAAAGCTGCTGAACTGTTTTTGTTTAAATCTGAGCCTCTGGTAAAGGTTAAAATACTTATTTTTGTGATGCTAGGCCTTCCTATTAATTCAAACACCTCCCGTCTTATGATACATTTCTACTTGGGGAAAAAAAATGAAATGGAAAAAAAAATCTAAATGTTTTTAAATGACCCTCTATTAAATGACCCTGACCCTCTTCTCAGTAATTTATCCACTCAAACATGGAGACTAAACTTTAAATGGCATGTTACCAACAAAATTATTCAGATGAAATATGGGGGGAAAAAAATCCTGGGAAATATTTCACAAGATAAAACAAACTAATTTGTGAATGTTAAAGTGTTTTAGTGAAGTAAAAGAGAATTCAGATGGGACTTCAGAGTTACTGTATAAAATTCTTGCTAAACCAAATGTGAACCATGTCTTCTGGCAGAAAAATTCTTAATTCAGAACAAACATTGAATCATTAGTCAGAGTTCCTGTTGAATACTTTGACTGTGGTGAGTATCAGCCATCTGATTTCCTAGAAGAACATAAAAACCTCTTACTTTTTTGCCTCGTACAAAAAAAAAGTCTTTCTTCTACAGCTCTGGCAAAAATGAAAAGCCCAAAAAACATGTTTGCAAATGTACTCATTTGATATCCCTTTTTAATTTAATTTTGCAAGCTTTCTTCACTCTTTTCTATCACCCATTCAGACATACACATTAATGTCTCTTTTTAAACAGGCCTTATTCCCATTCTTTTATTTTTTTATTTTTTTTCTCGAGGCACTCCATTTCCAATTATTCCACCAAATTTCCGTGAAAGGTGTGCAGTAATTTCACATTTGCTCTAGTAAAACAATTTAAATGAAATGTAAACTTCATTTACATTTTTGAAAAAATGCTTAAAAAAAGAAGACACTGATTTTCATAACAGAAACACTTCTGGGTTTTTTTGTTCATTTGTTTTTAAACTTATTCTGTGAAGCTGTTGCTTTGTATTAAGGTGAAGTGAGTGTAGTAATTTGGATTTTTACAGGATTAAGAATGTTATTTAGGAGAAAAAAAAGCTTCATGAAAGAAACACTTTACAAGCAATTATTAAAATAAGCTGCCGATTCCTTTTTGCTTTGAAAAAGTCACAAATCCTGAAAACTGTATGCACCCAGGGCACACACAGCACATTTCAGACTGAACAGCTCACCTGTCCTGAGGGATGCCGTAAGGGGCTCAGAGGTAACATCCCCTTGTATTGTGATTAAACTGAACGTGTAGTGAGTGGACGGCAGCAGGCCCTGGACCAGTGACCTCGTCTTGGAGCCATCTAGAGTCACCTTAGAAGTGTCTGTCCCGTCAGCAGAGCTGTAGCTCAGAATGAAGAGGTCAGCGGGTGGTGCTGGGGCACTCCATGCCACCAACACTGAATCTGACGTCCCTTCTGACAGGTAAAGGTGGGTTACAGGCCTGATCCCTGGAGGAATGGGGGTTTAGAAGTCACTCGGTAGCGTTCAAGAACAGGTTAAAATTCCAGCGGCGAATGAGAGGCGGTAAGGGACAAACAGTCGCAAGATGAATGGAAATGAGTGTCAAAGCCATGCAATGATGGATGGGAGCGCTCTAGGATGGTGTAATAGATTCCTTATAATAAAGTTGAGAAGATTAGACTTGATGAACAAGGTGAGTCAGAGCAAACCACAGTCATGTGGCAATAATGATTTAATTGGTCATGAAATGGAGAAACTAATGAGATTACCCGCAATAATGATGAAGATGTGACGGAACTGTAAAAGCATGATAACAGCAGATGCTGCCGTCATGTTGTCCAACCCAAATGGGAGCTAATGTAATATACATGAATCTCCTCCAAACACAACAAGAGGTTCATTTGATTAGCCACTGTGGATTCATACGGCAGGAGAAATATAGCAACAATAACTTTTCCGCAACTGATTAATCCAGAAGAAACACGTACTGAACAGATCTTATGCCGTCAATTGTTGCATTAAAGCTGCATTGTTATTACTGACCTACATCCATAAATGTCGGTTTGAGCTGCCAGCTTTCGTCTTTCACGGACTGCAGTGGTATTTTACTTCATCGCTGTCAGCAGAAATTTGTGTGCCACGCAGACCTCTTTGTCCTACTTAATGATGAGCCCCAGTCGTCCTTCTTCAGAGTAGCAGGAAAAAGTTAGGACCCAAAAAGCGCTATCCGAAGAAATATTTTGTTGAAGTTATTTCTTTAGAATAAACTTAAATATAGAAAAAAGAATGACCGTGGTTATGATGAAATATGCTGGTTTTTGTTGTTGTTTCTTAAATTGTGATGACAGTAAATCAATTAGAGAGTTAATACAAATTACCTAAACGCATGCTGTTGGTTTTTAATTCAGTAGTCTTATTTTTTTCCCCCTAAAATCTGGACGCAAAAAAACTAACCTTTGAGAGAAACTCCTGCATGATTGAGTGAACCTAAAAATATCTTTCAAAAGTAATAATTAATTAGTTAAATAATCCCTGGTAAATGTGGGGAAAACATGGTATTATCAATTGTTGATTAAAAGAGTGGTAAAGGTGGTGTTGATCCACAGAGGGTTCCTGACATATTTCATTGGTTTTGCTATCACAGGTTTCCCTAAGTGCAGACAGTTTCTGCCAGTAGGCCAATCGGTGAATGAAAAGATGACAGACACATCAATAGTTTTCCCCTGACTTTTTTTGATCTTTCATTTTATCTTGTCCTTATCTCTTTGCAGGAGGTTAAATTGAAGTTACCCAAGAAGCCATAGTTAGAAGAACAGAAAGACGATGAGGATGATGGTAATGATGATGATGTAGTGATACTGACAACTGCCAGCCTGCCATGATGGCAGCAGTGAACAAGAAAGCAGATGATGAGGGTGATGATAATGACAGCAAAGAAGACAGTGGTGCCCATCATTTGGACATCATCCTTTGTGTAAGCAAAGACCACATCAAGCTGTTTTACTAAAGTAACAAAGAGCCTACAGAGTTGGGAAGAATGACAGATAATCTGACATGTACTCTGATAGACTTTATGAAAAAGTGATGGACTTTGTGAAAAAAATAACAAAAAAAGGCAGGAAACTGACTGAATGCAAAGAAATGACATCGGGCTGAGAAACAAGACGACAGTGTTGGAAAGGCAACCGTGAGAACGCTGTGCTGCACAGAGTCCAGCAAAAACAAAGTCAAATACATTTAGATGCAAAACAGAGGCGTAGTAAGGAAACACTTGTAACAACCTCATTAACTGACTTGAATAATTTATCTCTGCTAATTGCTTCTTCAAAGCCTTTAAGGTCCTCTGTTTTCTTTTAACATGGCGCACCTTACCTGCAGCCACACTTTAGTTCATTATAGTCACAGTTTGCTTGATTATGCAGCAGCATCTTTAGACCAGTCTCTAGCTTCTGTAGTAATTGGCTGATCTTTCATGTCTCTGTCTATTCACATACTCTTGGGAATTCATTTATCTCATGTATTTGTGTTGATTGAGAGACTTAAAGTGACACTGGCAAGAAAAGTTTCTGTAAAACTCAAAAAAAAAAATACAGTGATTTATTATTCATCTATGAGAAAAAAAATTCAATCGACTCTTATTGAATCGCATTACTACTCTTGCTTCTTCCAAAGGTATGCATTAGACGTTTGTCTTAGCAATTATTCTCATGATGTGTAAATACAAAACTGACATTTCCCTTTACCTGTAAAGGCATCGATGGTTGCTGCAGTGCTCTGCTGCCTCCCTCTTCTCGCTGCTACTGTGATTGTATATTCAGTTCCAGGGTCAAGGTCCGTCAAAGTCGTGGTGGTTATGTCTTTAGGAACTGTCAGCTGAAACAGAAAGAATAAGACGCGCAAGTTCAAATTGAGAGCACCTACACACTACAGGTTCTCCAAAATGGTTCAGAGTCTTGTATGATCTTAATCGACAGAGTGTGGATCCCTGTAATGTATGAACTTTACCCCAGGGGGACTGTAAACTGGCTCATATTTATTGTGTTTATTACCTCAGTTGTGATACCAGAGGAAGATGTGTAGGTGACCCTGTAGTGGTCAATTGGACCCTGGACTACACCCCACACCAGAGTGATGGAGTTGTCAGTAGAAGCTGTCACAGTTAAATCCATGGGTACATCCAGGCCTGCAACACCACAGGGCAAGCATAACTTTATTACATTCAGCAGGACTGTGAAATGACTTTAGCTGGACAGACCTGAGACTGGATTTTTTTGCATGACACTATTATTATTCTAAAAAAAAATTTTTTTTTTCTAAATGCATGTCATAGGGACAAAGTATCTCCAGTATCACTGCAATTTATCTTTCATATATTTTCTCTAACTAGCTTAAGTAGCAGATATATAATGAAAAAATGTTTATTCAGTTACTGGATTAATAATTAAAATAATGGAAATAAGTTACTAGTTTATTAAAACAATAGCTTACAGCAGTCCTAAAAGCTAATTAACTTTCTTCATTACATTTTCACAGTTTTCTTAGAGCTCTGACATAAGAAATGGCAGAAACAATAAATACCCTTTAGAGTGTAAGGGCAGGATAACATTGGCTTTAAAGCCAATGTTAAGTTAAACTTTGTCTGCAGCTACCTCATAAGATATCAAGAATTAAAATTAAGACAGAAAAAACTTCAAGAGAAACAGACTGTGATAAGAAAGGAACAATTCCTGAATTACCTAAGTGTTTATATAATAAATACATTGCGCCACAGATTCACAAGTAATTGCTTTAATCTAACTATTAAAGGGGGTTTGTCTGTGGCAGAACCTTCAAAACCATCAAAAGGATGACTTTACATAAACCATAGAAATACAATTAGCTGTTGAAAAGAAGAACAAAACTATGCAGTTTGAAAGAGTATCGAGGCTTCCACGCTGACATTTCAAACAGGTGAAGGTCGAATCAAGATGTTTTTTTTAAATACTCTCAGTCAAATGACTCAAAGCACAATAAAAATTCTAATGGCCTTTGAGTTGCAGAGATAAAGAGAAAGGGCCATTAGCTAAATAGCATGGATGATTACAGATTTAAAATGCTATAATGGGAACTTTGATCCAACACAGATAAAATGAAATCGCTAAATGCCTCTATTAAAAAAACAAAGCCAAAATCTTATTTGCCTGGCATTTTCAAGTGACTTATATTGGTTGAAACTTTGTGCAATGTGAGCGGTGACTGTTTAAAACAAATGAGGCGACTTGCTATGCTGACATTTCCAAACAACATTTCCTGTACTCTAATTATGCAGAAGCTAAGCTTTGTTTTCATTCACTGAATCATGAAGTGTTACCTGTCCTGGCATTCATCGTTGCTGGTGTACTCTGGTTGATACCCTTCATGGCAGAGATACCAATGCCATACTCCGTCCCCGGCAGAAGGTCTGATGCACAGAGACAAAGAGAGAGACGCAGCAATTCAATGAGCAATATGTCAAACTCCAGGAGACACTTTCACACTCTCCTCTTCACAGGCACTTAGAAAATGAAGTTTTTCATCACTACTCTGAAAGATAAACAAAGGTTATGAGGACGTTTGCATGAACACAGGAGGGATTTTTAGAGAAATCAGTTTTTGTCCGACGCAAAATGATTGGAATCAAAGTCAAATGAGAAGGTGTCAAAGTCTTGAGTTGCAGAAATATAGATGAAGAGATGAGCAATGGAAAATAAAGAGGGTATAGAAACGGGGACCTTTGCAGCATTAAGGCCTTTAACAAATGAAAAAAATACAAATATTCCAGACGACCCATCTTTCCTTCAATCTGCCTACAAGACAACAAACGTATCAGGAGATACCGTCAGTAGCCCATCAACCAAATGTTAGCTCTGGAGATAATCCTGCCATGTAAAACACAGTCACTCCCCAATGTCTTCAGTGCACATTAGATGGACTGTGATAAGACCAACAGCCTAACAAAAACTGAGAATTAAGCATGAAAGCCCTGCAGAGCTCTGTAATAAATAATATATGAACGTTTTACAGCAGAAATTTAAAGAAGTTAAACCATAATTTCTTCTGCACTTACCTGTGAGGTTAGTCTTAGTGGTGGCACCCTCGTTGCGTGGCACAATCACTTTATCATACTGATCTCCTGCTAAAGTGCTGTACACCACCTGATACCCCTCCACCTGTATTTGAACATTTGAACATTTGCAGAAACAAAAATCTGAATGTAACTTTTGGAAAACAAAGAGATGTTATGCTTCTAATCCTTTTGTTCGTCAGCCTAAATCTCATGTGAACCTTTTTAACGCATCATAGTGTCACAATACAACATTATGGAAACAATGTTAAATTGGGAGTCAGTCAGTGTTAAAGTTTTCCTTAAAAGTCTCATGTTGTGGTATAGTGTGAAGGGATTTGGTGAGTTACAAACTGCACCAGAATGGTTACCGATGCACTTTATCCAGAGGTCTAAACTTTCTATTTGTAACCATACATTTACATTTTTACTTTTTCGGTTTGCTCTTTGCAATCAATGAGACTGAAAAATATAAATGTGACTTTGGTGTAAAAGGAAAAAAAAATCCCTCAATGATTGAATTGAATGTTTGTTTTAGTATTTATATTTAAAGCACCCAGGAAAATCAAATTCAAACATTTTCTGTGCCTTTTACCTCCAAAATCCATTTCTTTTGTGGCAAAAGCAGATTTAATATGTTTTGGATATTAGATTTCCAAAGTAGATTTTTTTAAGAGTGTTAGGGGGTGCATCGCAATCATTGTGAGCTTCTACATTGTATTTGTCTTATGATCAGTAGTAACTTGGATTAACGAAGAACTAAAAGTCATTTATGTCTGTTGCATACCACTGATTTGATCAATAGTAATGTTTTCAGTTCCATAAAAGTTTGAGCATTAAGTCTAACTGATGGATTTCGTGTGACTTAAGTACATAATTCTACAGTCTACATGACTACATCTAGTTCAGATAATCTGTGGTGTCTCTACTTTAAACGCAACTGTACAAACAGCATTTTTCTTGAGTGACAGGGTGTTTATCTATTGACAGCTCAAATGCTCACTGCTGAGATCAACTTGTTTTTCCCCCTGCAATCTAATAATAATCTTTCAGGCGAGAGCTCTAATCAGCATAATTTCATAAGCAAAACAGAGATTACAAAACTGACATTCAAAATAACTAAAACCTCTTATATTGAGATGAATCCCACAGCCATCAATCTCTTAAAGTGGTTGAAAGCAAATTGAGACAAATGGATCAAATTTGTCTCACGTCTCTTTACCTCAGCCTCACTGTTATCCCATTCAAGCTCGAGGGTAGTGGAGGTCTTGGACACGAGCCGTAAGTTCTTGGGGGCATCGATCTCTGAGAAGAATGATAAAGCTGACAATGTTGGGGACACAAAGACCAATTCTCAGAAATTGCGAGCAAACAAATATATCAGCAGTTTTTTTTTAAAAAAAAAGCACCATAAACCACTAAAAGAAAGGGTAAATTTATCATATATAGTCTTTATGTCAGGCTGCTACTTTAGCTCTTCTCACATTTCTTGATCAATGCAGATTGAATGTTAAACTGTAGCTGAACATAAACTGTAGCTGAACATAATACACTAAAAGGATTTCAATAGATTTTTCTGTTGAAGGTTGTGCTGTTCTATGCAACCTTTAGCAAAATAAAAGCTCCTTTGTGTAATGCAGATAATAATATGGCAGCATTATAATAATATGGCATGCATTATAGGCCATTATACCATTACTCCTGGATTCACACATGCAGGTAAACCATCACTACATCTGTTTGCTGTCAGACCTCACCGGTTGTAAATTCAGTAGAGATAGAACCGCTTTCATTTCCTTTCCTAACTCCGCTTACAGACACCTCGTACCTTGAACCAGGACGCAGAACCTGCACAGGAGGAAAAACACAGCTATTTAGACTGGTATAATATTTCTTCCTTGCCATTGCTTTATCTCCTGACACAGGTGGCAAAGCAACCCTTTTATTTGATCATTTATGCATATCACAGGAAACAATAACTCTGAGCATGAAACAAAGATAAAGAGACATCCCTTGAGAACTTACTTCTTCCCATAAGTGATACAAATGACAGCTGAGTCCCCTCATATGTTAGAATATGATCAGATCTGTGATGATTCATACAACACACAAATATGCACCTGTAATGAGTACTGGGTAAGTGTGGGCTGGAGTCTAAAGGTGGTCCGCGGGCCCTCTCCTCTCACAAGGCCGTAACGCAACACAATCTGATCGATCTTTGCTTTTGGTGGTGTCCACTCCACAAAGGCTACAGTGTCCGACACGTCACGCACAATCAGCTGAGTCGGACCATCAATCACTGCAAAAAAGCAACAAAAGAAAAAAAAAAAATCAGAGCAGGCATCATGTTATCAACATGAACAATGGTTGTTTGCTCTCTGTTATCAACTGTGAGAAACACAATACAT
>CAEGAF010182236.1:0-40287 GCA_903067075.1 Micropoecilia bifurca
ACGTCTGACGTGTATTTGTAGTAAATATTCTTAATATCCTGTTCAAACTAGCACATAAATTGTAAATAAAGGTTTTTAAAAAAAATAGAATAGACGCCATATTGTTCGCCCCTTCGCGGCACATATTGACGCCAAGGGGTTTCCCTCGGCGTCAATATGTGGCGCGGAGGGTACCTGACCAAGCGTCAATATGTTACAAGTTGGGAGTGAGAATGTGTTGGTTAATCACCCAGAGATTCAATCCAGGTGTGTGACAGAAGGAAAACACCTTCGTTCAAACACCTTCATTCAACCTAATCCCAAGTTCTTCCACACCAAACCTGTTTCTCCATTTCCTTATGGACCTGGGCAGTAATTTTGGACCATTCCTAAAATATGATGCATGATTAAGAGATCAAACCCCAAAAAACAACCCCACACCATAATCTATGTTACTGGACAATACTTTACACTGTGCAACCAACCAGACAGTCGTTGTCCAGACAACTGTCTAACCTTGAGTTCAATCTGGAGAGACTCAGACGGAGAGAGAAAAGCGATTAAAAGAGTTTAATAACAAAATGAACATGCAAATAGACAAAGTTCTTTGGCATTCAGGCCCCGGCCGGGGACGTCGACCTGGACTTCGATAAGCTCAATGAACATTCCTGAGAACCCCAAAACAGGGCTGAGGCCGGGGCCGAAGCCCGGGTAGGAGAGGTACTAATACGGGGTTTTGAGATGGAACTTAGGGATCGGAGGAGGCGAAAATATGGAGGAGGTGACTAGGGACTCGATAAGGAGCGAGATGAATAGGGGCCAAAAGGACACCCCAAAGCGATGGTGATTGGCTGCTGGGAGATGTAGGCCAGCAGGGGTTGCTGTGAGGCACCGAAGGAGGGAATGCTGGTAGATGAAGGCCAGCTACTTTTTTGCCTGAACTGTGCTACACTGGAGCAGAAGGGAAAGAAGTGATGAACTAGAGAAGAAGGAAAGTGGATACTTGCATGGAGGATGCAGGAAAAATTTATTTATTTATGGAGGTAGGGACGAAACAGCGAAGGTGACAGGAGATGTGAGGAAGAGGTTACCTAGGACAGATAGGGGGCGAAAAGGGACGCCACCGGGCGTTGAATGAGAGGTAGCAGGTAGATGAAAGCTGGGAGGGGACACCGTGAGGTGGGAAATGGTGGGAGGCTGGTAGATGTAAGCCAGCTCCTGGTGACTGGGGTGTTAAAAGGTGAGGTCCTGGTAGATGTAGGCCAGCTGGGGTGATGCTATGAAATTATATTTAGCAGGTGAAAGGGACAGCTGAGCATTACTAGCATGATGAGAAAATGAAAGAAAAGAGAGGATGGGTCAGAAAGGGAGGAGACGACTTCTTGCTACCGGAAACGAGATGCTAGAAGTAAAGTTAGCCTCGCAGGGTGACAGAGGATGTGGGTGAGCTGAGGTCGATCCAGATGAAACCTGAAAATGAGTAAGTAAAGTTATATATAAAGCGCTTACCTAAATGTAATCACAGCGCTGTAGGATGGAATGACAAAAATAAACAACAACCTCAAAACGAAGCAAGAAAAGAAATGGAGAGATAAAAGCGTTTGTAGTTATCTTTAAAAGCCTCAATGGTCGGCAATGGAGCTGTAAAGTCGAACTGATCCACAGCCTGAAGGCCACCAACTTGAAAGGCCCCATCCCCTTTAGCTTTAACCGTGTTCGTGGAACGACCAAAAGATTCTGACTTGGGGAGCGGAGACTGCGGGCAGCAGAACATTTAGTTAAAAGCTGACGAAGGTATGGAGGAGCCATGCCTTCGTCATTTCTTGTCAATTCTTCATTTCTTGTCAATTCTTGTCCCGACATATGTAATGCTCTGTATGTCGGGACAAGAATTTATAAGGGGTGAAGGACAAAGGGGACGGTTCGTATAACATTTCTGGAAAAGAGCGAGAGCTTTGGATGAGGTTGACCGACCACCACCAGTAATTGCGCAGTGTTACTGACACTGAAGGAAGCTGCGAGCACGGAGAATAGTTAAGAATAATTATAAGGAGAGGATGCTGAGAATAAAATGACAAAGCTATTTGCGTAATACTGAATGGATATCCTTAAGACTGAAATCTAGAGGCTGAATGATGACGCATAGATTCTAGCTTTGAGGTTGCAAGGATATGGGATCTTGAAATGATAGACAGACATGAATAGAAGTTTGAACTTGAATGAGAATACAAGCCTAAGAAAATATAAGGAATAAATTTCAGTGCAAGAGAGGAGATTGAGATTTGAAAAGGGTAACTCTGTCCAGAAGCGGGACTGGGCTGGATGGGGGCTGAGAGGGACAGCTCATCAGCAAGGATGTTAGAATAACCAGGGCTGAAACGAGCGGAGATGCCAACATGATTGGTGCCGGTTGATGTCATGAGACAGATGAGTGGAGTCTCAGCTTTATGGTTGGGACACGACTGCTTATGGAGGAAAGCGGCGACATGGGATCGCTTGCAGAAATTCCCCTTGAGGAAACAGGTTATGGCAATGGAACGAGTAGTAAAATGTTGGGGACATGAACTGCTGAAATGAAGGTTTTGTTTTTGTTTTTTTTTGCTGAAACGGGCACTTCAAATTAACTTCATTGGACCCGGCAATGAAACCAGAGGATCAGTTCCTCCGGATGGGCCGTGCTTAGGAATGCTGCAAATCCTGGTAGATTGTTGCTAATGGGCCAGCGAGAAAGACTGCTAATGGCTATCTGCTCTGAGGTGAGACTGGAACGAACGCATTCGAGCGTGGGACCTGGGTGGGCTAGAAAGTAGGCTGCATTGATCTGGAGAGACAGGATGGCTTGGGAAATAATAGCGTGCAGATATTGGACGATCTTAGACAAGAGATGCAACTTGGACCTGGCTATAGATGCACGAGGTATGGAGGAGGAGGGAGGGCATCAACTTATATTGGGGGGGGGGCAGAATGAATCTATGAAGCTGGACGTAAACATACCTATTTTGACAGGCTAATTGTTAACGAGCTTAGGTCCTGGATTGATATTTGCTAGTCAGCACTAGCCAACGTGCAACATTGTAACAACATTACTCCGCTCAAACGGTTAATTTGTGGAAAAACTGTGCAAAGTTCTTTAGGATTTGCTGCTCGCTTTGTGCTCGCTTTCTGCGAGCTCAGTACAGCTGCAGGACTCTGGTGCTGCTGCACAGGGAAAGCCCAGCGCTAGCAACTCGGGGTTCAAGGTGATTGTAGGCGGCTTAGAAGACAACTATTTAGACAGATTAACCTTGAAAATTGACAGAGGACACGATGTGGGAAGTGGGGAAGCGACATGAAACAGTGATCAGCTGCGATGCGTTATGTATCGGGGAATATTCCTAAGTCGAACCCAGAATTTATTATTGAAGCTGACCTCTTTGCTTTGGCAAGTGGTGAATAGGACACGGAACGAGATTTGATGTTAAGCGATAACTGGGTAATGGCCAAAACAAGCAAGAATTTGACTTGTTCAAAGATTATGGGGGGGGAGGGAGACCTTAACGCTGAATGTAACAGGCTGTCAATCAGAAAGTGCGGATTCTCCTCCTGCTTTCCGATGGGAAATTATCTAGGGGAATCCCAAACAGCTGAAACGGCGCATTTCAGCACTTATCGCGATAATTACAATTATTGAGATACGTTTTTTTTAGCGCATGATTAATCAATTTATCGTTTATTGTGACAGGCCTATCTCATTCACTAGTGTCGATTGGTAGCAAAGTTAACGAATAAGGAAGCAGAGAGATAAATACGGTAATCGTGAAGATCCGGCTGCTCTGCACTCAGTACTCAGAGCGCAAAGACGCTGTTTATGCTTATCCCTCTGCACAGATAGACGTGAATAGGCGCGGCTGCTCGACGTGAAAGGGACTGAAACACATGGCGTAAGGAGCTCAAGAAGTAGCTATCGAGAGTTTGATAATGGTAAATAACGGAGATTTACTATTGTGAGCAGACGCTATAAAAGACGCTATAAAAGAGCTGATGAGCGGGCTGACAGAAACCATGCGGAAGGAGAGAAGCTGTTGATGAGGCTTTATTCAGAGCTGGGATCCGGTGGGAGGCGATGGCGAAATGGAGAGAAGATGGACGATGAGCTGGGAGGAAACGATGACGTGGTCGGCTTGTGCCAGGGCCTGAGGTGAAGAGAGATGGCCTGGGGATGTTGATGGTGGGTTAAGTGTCCGTTTGACTACCTGGATCCTGGCGAAGGAGCAGGAAGCGGTGAATCCCAGTCAGGTAAGAGAGCGGCGGAAGCTGCTTGAGGTGATTGAGGTGGGGCCAGAATAGATTTTCTTGCGAGTGAGGAGAAGGAGCCGAGCAGGCAGTTAAGCGGCCCTTATGACAGCAGGATCACAGATGGAAAAATGGGGAATCACGAAGAAAAAGATCTCTTGAGATTACTGGCTGAGAAACTGTGGTGAGTGGCTGAACGGATCGTGATCAATCGCAGCTGGTGAGCAGAGGAGGCCATGGGTGGAGGTCCTTCTGAACTGGAGCCCAAACGATGACTGAATGGAGCGAGGCTTGGACCGGCGCCGATAGGTCCAGGTTGCGGGGAGGGAGGCGCTGATTGAGGAGGCAGGTGCGACTAGAGTCTTCCAGATTGAACTTCAGTCAAAACTCCATTTGTCAGATATGAAAATGTGAAAAACTACAAGAGTACACTTTTTCAGCAAACTGTATCTGTAAAATTATGTAAAACATTAAAATTACAAACATAAAAGAGCTGTACATGCAGACATCTCCCATTGCACTGGCTTGTCAGTTCTGCATGAAATAGAAAATGGTTAGTTCTTGACCTTATTTTACTCAAAGTAGACAACAAGCTTTTGGTGAAATTGATGCACCAAGTTGTGCCGCATCAGTTTAATGATGAGGCCTGTTGGTTCTGACCTTTTCCTCCAGCCTGACACAGTGATCCTCCCAACCATATAGGGGGCCTGAGTCCCCATATGGTTGTGTGTTTGTGCTCACAAACACAAGCTGCTCATTCATTCGGGTCCTGAGGAGACCAAATCAAATTACGAACACATATCTCCCACAATCTAGTGCGACAGGATCACCCTCTAGGCAGGGCTGAAATGGATACAGCAATATACAACCAAAGGAAAAGTGGCAGGATGGAGCGGCGCGGGGGACAGAGAGGAGAGCGAGCTCTGTGGGTGGGGAAGAATCCAAACTGTTGTAAACGTGGCGACAAAAGGCAGTTTAATTGATTCCATGGCATCTCATCAATTTTGATCAAAATGAAATGAGCCTCTGAACGTCTGAAAAGGTTAAAACAAATTGAACGAGGAAATCACAGCTGGTAATCACAGTTAGTCTAACAGGGAGCATTTAATGGGGAGATCGTCTCTCCACACTTGATTTCCAGCCTCCTTTATGCCCTACATACATTTTTGTGTTTCCATTAATATTGGTATGCATATTAACATGATGCTCACAACCACCTACAGAAATCAGAATTGGTTCAAGTGGCTTCATGACTGAGAAACATTTGAGTGCTTTGCTTTATAAAAAATAAACTACCATAAAACATGTTATTTGAAAATATAAAAAACATAAAGTATGTTTAAAATGTGTAATTGTGTATCCAAGTTGAGAAAGCAAATAGCCTATTTCTTAAAAATCCAATTGTCTTAACGAATTTTGTTTTTATCAAATGTATCATTGGCTTGTTATTTTAAGCAGGATGCATTTTTACCAATTTTTTATCATTACATAAGAGTTCAACATAAGTAATGTATAATGCTTTATCTCTATATTTTTAGACTTTTAAATATTTGCGTTAACCGTTTTTATGCTCTTTATGCAAAGCTCTTTGTGTTTTACTGTATGAAAAGTTCTATAGAAATAAAATCGGACTCTTTGACACATTTCTGTACGAGTTTGCTTGCAAAATGTGCACAGAAGTGAAGGCTCTGTGTTGTAAAATCATTGGAGAAACCTGAGAGGGAAACTCAGGGCACCCCTAGAATCCCAGGAGAAGCCTCCTCCAAGGTTACAAGGAGGACAAAAAAAACAGTTTCTCATTTTAATCTCAGCTGGGCTTTTCTTTTTAGTTTGCAAGTTCCCCCATGAATCCATGAGTTTTCTTTAGGTATCCCAACTTCCTTCCAAATGCTTCTGCCTTCATAAGGAACATCCCTAATTTCTACGTATTAGGAAAACACCAGACATTGAGACACTAATTCTCATTTAACAAATGTATGTGTCAACCTAAATCTAATTTTGTAATCTAAGGTCCAAATGACACATTTTATTAAAACCCAGAGCTGGATGGGCTCACACTAGACAGAGAGCAGCTAACTGCTGGCACCTTGTGGCTGTTTTAGAGAAACATCATTACAGCTGCTGAAAAAGTAATTAGATTTCATGATGAGTAAAATAAAAAAAAAGTTAAACTGAAAAAAACAAATAAGGGAAACAAAGAGCAAGTATTGCTATTGTTTTATTCTAAAAAGCAAACTTTGCAATTTTCCAAAAACAAAACCAAACAAAAAACAACAATAACACAGCTCACACAATTGCAATACGCTCCGCTAAATAAATAACAATGCGGCTTGTTACCCCTGTGGAATATGCTGCTGTGAAGAAGCACTGTTGGCTTTTTGCTCACAAATTGCCCTATTTTCAATGCTTGATTTGCTTTAGTCAACTTAAAGCAGCACAGGCACTCTGCTGTCTCAGCAACAACTATCATCAGTAGAAATGCAAATAGGTACACATGCAAAGCAAACTTCTGGCTAATTACACGGCCGTCTTACAAGGTTTTTGTCCCTGAGCGCTGCAAAAAAGTGTAAGGCGCAGCATCTATGTTCATTGTAAACATAGCTTTTGTACAGAATATAACTCTGGCTCACCAGACTGGAAAGCTCTTACTGCAACTTACTGAACACTATTTATACAGCAGCACAGAAGCACAGGGATCCTTTGCTTATGATTAAAGATACGGTGGTTTGGCATTTTTGTTTCTTATGTAAATGCAAACCACAAAGACAAAGAATAAGATGCACAGGGTCGTGTTAATCTCAGTGCAACAGAGTGGTTCTACTAACAAATTTAAAAATAGGATTCAGGTCTTACTATGTAAGACTGACCATGTCCTGCTAGGCTAAGATGATTCCGAACAGAAGATTAATCTCATTTTACTATTTTTTTCCATCCTACGACAAATGCTCCTTATGTGATTAATAATTTCAAAACCTATAAGGCACTACTTTTTAAAAAAAAGCACTCTAAAATCAAATGTTTTTATTATTCATCTTATAAGGCAACAAGTTGGTCTTCAATTTCTTTTTTCGGTTGTTTTTGTTGTTTTTGCCAGTGCAATCAAGCAAAGTTTACAGGCAACTCAGTCATCCTTTTTGTCAGAGTTGCTGTCGTCTGACATTTCTCCTGTATGGATTTGCCCGGCCAATTCCAGATCGCCCGGTATTGCCGCTTGGATCGCTTGGTATCTCTGGAGCTCCAGGTAGGTTGTGAAGAGTTTGGCATACTCAGGGTGGCTTGAGGAAAACATCTGAAATTCATCTGAAAATCGAGGAAGAAAAACATAGAATAACCATTAATATCCAGTGGAACTACAGGCATACCTGCAAGTTACAGATTACTGTAACTTCCAGGTATATAAAATGATATATTACAGGTATGCCTGTAATATATCATTAGATAAATGTATTCAATTACTCACTGCACACATTCCAGTGTCAGTGCAAAAACACTTGTACAAACAACCTCGGCGCATCTAAATGCCATGATATAGCTTGACATGAAAGAGCTAGCACAATTAAACTTACTGAAAGTGATAAAACCAGAACCATCTGCATTAATCTCGTTGAAGAGCTTCGTCATGTCCATGTCTGGCACTCCCAGAGCAGAACGCAGCAGAGAGTTAAACTCACTGAGGGAGATTTTCCCATCCTCATCTACGTCAAACAGCTGTAGCAGAGAGGAAAAAGTTCAGAATTAAATGTATGTTTCCTTTAAAGGCATTCAGGCAGGGAAGGAAAACATTATTAAAGAACAGAAAGAGTCTTGGGAGACAAAATACAGCAACTTAAATTCTGTTGTATTAATTGGCAGAGGAAAAGCCTTCAGTTACGGTAAATAAATGCAAAAGCAGTTTGTTCAAAATTATATTTGGTTTCATGTCCGGCAAAATGACTCCAGCAGACACTCTTTGTTAACTTGATGTTGTCCATGCCTTTCTGTCTCTGGCTTCTAGCTGCTTCTGACTGCTGTGCAGACAGTAAAGGCAGATCTGGGAGCAGAATCTTTGTTCCTCATTATTTACTTAAAAAAATCGAATGAAAAAATAACAGCAGCAGGAAACGCTGCCCAAATAGAATAAGTCTGATGAATAAAGAATTGCAAAAAAAAAAAAGCACCAGTTTTGAAGGGCTCTTCCTACTCAAATACATAGGTTACCATAAATGTGAATATTTCCCCCATCCTACCTGGAAAGCCATTTTTAGAACATCAACTGTGTTTGCTGGTCGGCACAAGATGTTGACCCCGATGACATATTCCCTGAAGTCAATAGTGCCATTCCCGTCCTGCAGAGTGCAAGACAAGCAAAGCTGACTATGTCAGGAATTCACTTTGTTTATCCTTCATCTGGAATTCATTTAATATATACCAGATTGTATCAAAAGTGACACAAGAACAGCTGATGAGAAACAGAAGTTATTCTTATTTTTAAAACAAAGTACAGTTTAAAAATCAAATGTGATACTGGAAGATACTTTTGCATTTAGTTCTGTTCATCAACTCAAATATACACGCTCACTGGCTCCAATAAGAAAGATATGCAATAGTTAAAGTAAACTAATTTCTGATCTCACACAAAATAAGTCAATTTTCATAATTTGTAGAAAATTTTAGGTTGATCAGCACATCTGTGCAATAGCACTAGTAGCCTTTATTCAACAGTAATCTGGCAAGAAGGGGGCTGAGAGAAGAGGGTAAAGACATGAGGCAATTGCATTGAGGACGGGACTCGAAATCAGGAAGTAGACAAGTTTTACACAGTACAGTGCAGACGTTACTCACACTGACATCTTATTAAATTATTTTAAACCATAGAAACAATATGGAATTTGGTCCACTATGATATTGAAACCCAACCGGTGCCTAAATACAAGATAGTGCAGGTTTTTCGCAGTCAAAGCTGCAATGGGAGATAAAAGGTTTCGGAAAAAAACTAAGCATACGTCCTCACCCTGTCAAACAAGGCAAACAGCTCAGCAAGAGCAGGGTTTACAGGAAGCTTTAGGATCCTCGCAAACTCCTCAATGGTTATGTTCCCTCCTTTGCAGGAAGAGGCCATGGCTGCAAAACTCTCAAGTTCCTTCTTCAAACAGTCCCACTTCAGACTACATGAACAAAGACAAAAGTGATTACCCTTCCCCCCCAACGTCTACTAAATTGGCATTGGAAAAAAAATGATAATGTCTGAAGAGGTGCAGGTGATGTTCTTACTTGAGTTTTTGACTGATTTTAGTGAACTCCACCAGGCCAGTCTCCATGGGAAGTGTTAGTTCTCCAGCTGAGATCATGAGACGGCAGTCTTCATAAGTGTGGTCTGTCATTGGAATGCCCAAAGCCCTGAAGGTAAAAATCTCAGCAGTTATCCTAAATGCTTTTAGATGTGGATGCAAACAAAATGTAGGCATTCAAATATCATTGGTGCAGTGACCAAACTCAGCATGCTCCAGTGTTTCTCACCAAATAACATGATATCCTTCCATTTACTATATAAATATATACTTCCAGTTTTCCACTGAATCTTGTTCCTCTATGAACTCAAGGGGGGAAAAAGTAAAATGGGTGATCCAAAGCAAGAGAGCTGTTTTGTATACCAGCTTTCAACAACAGACAAATGACTTCCATGAGACTTAACAAACACGTGGACAATGAGAACTCACTTGGCCATGATGTCTCTCACTCTGCTGGCAAAAAGAGGGGGGCATTTCTTCTCGTCCTCTTTGGGGACGTATGGTGGCATGAACTGGAAAACAGAACAAAAAGGAGAAAAGGGTTGCAGAGAAGGTCAGGCAGAAAGCAAACTTCTAAGCCAGACACGTCGTTACCTCAACCTCGACGGTGGTGTAGAGCTGGCACAACGTCAGCAGCAGCGCCCTAATCCTGTGGGTAAACAAGGAGGAAAGTTCATTTAAAGTTACAAAAAATGCTGATAGTCTTTAAAATACTCCTAGATATATAAATAATAAACAAAGATTTTATGCAGGCATGGGGCGCCGACGAATCAAAAGTGAAACTCAAGCACTATTAAGCCCACAGATTAAATTTGATCAATTAAACAAGATGGTAAATCATACTCACGCAGTACGACCTTGCCAGGTCCAGGTCACTGTATCCTAAAGAGCAAACATTAGATACAAAAAGGTCTGAAGTGTTTAAAAACATGTTGTAATATGGAATGCGGAAAAGGCAAATCAGACAATAATCATCCAACACTGAGATTTCATGTATTTTGTTAAAGTAGTTAAGTAATGATTGCTCATTTATATCACTAGTCAAAAATGCTCATGTTATTTTTGAGAAAGTTCCTTTTTGCCTTCTACTTGTGACTACAGCATGGGGGGATGCAAGCACATCATCATTAAATTGAGCAGTAGACACCTTTATCATAATCAAAATCCCTGCATGATTATAACAAAATTCTTAAAGTAAGACATGAGTTATTGTACAGCAATCATAACACTCACCATTTTGTTGGGATATCTAAGAAGAACAGGCTGCACAGGAACCCCTGGGATAAAGGCACCTGCACAAGAGATGAGGTTATCATTATAGAAGAATGACAAATATGTAGCCTTAGTTGTTTTAGTTTGTTTTTTTTTTCTTATTGGAATCACATTCCTATTTTCTGACCTAACTCGGAACAAATCGGTCACACATTCGAGCAGAATCTACATTAAATATCGATGATTGGAGGCCACAACATAAAGAGGTTTTCCGGGTGAGATATAAGCCGAACACAAGCAGAAGAAGAAACCACGCAACAGGAAGTGATGTTTTTGCTTAGCAGTATCTAATTTTATGAAGAGAAGAAAAAAAAAGTCATAAGACTGAGTAGTGGAAACCAGAACTAAAGCAGCCAACAAATTAAAACTGTTAGCATTTGCAACTAAGACCAACTATACAGTTATGTACATATATATCAATAATTGCCCTCTAATACTTCTATTTGTATTATTAGTCAAATTTATACATTTCTATCTTTTAACATTTTTTATATCAAACAAAGACAACCTGAGTGAATACATAATGCACCTTTCAAATTATTATGTCACTTAAGTGGAAGAGGTCAGTCAAATCAAACTTCAAACCAGTGGTTCCCGAACTTTTTCTTCGGCGCCCCCCCCCCCCCCCCCCAGTGGTTTCCAAACATTTTTTGCCCCCCACTATGGATTACAAATAGCTGTCTGGTTGAAACGACACATGTGACGGTGGGGGGAGATTTTTTAGAAACTCTCTGTCTCTAAGGATGGGTGGGTGGGGGGGGGGTCGACTTTTTGGGGTGAAAATTAATGTATGTAGCTGAACATAGACAACAACATCGGTAGCCTACAGGCTACTTGTTAAGGTTAAGGCGCTGAATTGATATTAGCTAGTCATCTTTTAGCTAACTTTACCTGCATCTAACAGCTTTACTCAACTCAGTCGGTTTGTTTGGAGAGAAAACTGTGAAAGGTTCTTTGCGTTTTTCTGGTTTGCTGCCATGATTCTAACACACCTGCATAGCTCTGCACAGCAGCAGCAGGTCTCCTTCACTGCCGCACAGATGTAAACCCAGCGTGAGTGTCGTAGCGCTCATGTTGCGTTTAAAGGCGGCTCGGAAAAACAGGTTACCACATGTTAACAACGGATCAAACAGTTTTAATGCTGATAAAAGTGACAGAGGACACAGATATAGGAATTGACAGGAATTGAATATATCAAATTGACATAGAGTTGGCCATTCTAAGGTAAAAACCCATCGCATACAGCGTTCATGTTTTGTTTTTTTTTTCATCCTGACGGCTTCTCGCGCCCCCCTTGCAATGGCACGGCGCCTCCCCTAGGGGGCGCGCCCCACAGTTTGGGAACTTCTGCTTTAAACAATTATTTGTAGTAACTGGTACAGAGTCGATCAAAGCGCAGTGAAGAATTTTAGCCCATTTTTCTTTGCAGAATTTTATGACATTAGCCAAATTGGATGGTTTTTGAGCATGCTCCTGCTAAGCCACACTATAATGTTTGTCTGGATTTAAGTCCAGACTTTGGTTATGCCACTCCAAAACCTGCACTGTGTTTCACTATGGTAAGTTATGGTTACTTGTCAAAGCATCAAACCTACCAAAGTAAAGCACCAACCAAATTGGTGTGTTATGAAACTTTCACAGTTCAGTTTTTCACAGAAAAATGAAAGTGTCAGTCAAACTTCAAGTTTAGTGTATAACACATTTCATTAACTTTATAGTGATATAAAGAAGGTAATTTAACTTGCATCTTAAAAAACAACTGGAAAATTAATTTAAGAAAGTCACAAGTCATTGAAGTTTACCTTGTTTAAAAGTGATAAGACATGAGCGATTAGTGCATGTTCCCTCTGGAAATATCAGCACCTAGAGGACAAAACATTACTTTTATTTTAAAACTATACTTTCTTCCGGATTATTCTAGTCATTTAGAAGTAATATAAACCTATTATGATTACATTATGTAAAGTTTTTTTGAAAAGTTTATTTGTTTCAGTTATGCAATTTGCTAAGTAAATTACATTGTTTGCAAACAGATATTTTAATGACAATATTTCCACTAATTATGATGACACTAATTAAAATACAACATTTGGGATTATAACGTTAGATAAGAATGAGCTGTGGTTTCTTTAAGTTTCTGTCCTTGTGTTGTTTACAAACCTGTGGCCAACGGCCCTCAGATTTAGCCCGACCTTCGATCGCCAGTATTGTGTTCTTCCTGGAGTCTGGGTCAGTTCTAGAGACCAGCACTGGTTGGGAACAACGGATAATTCCTGCAGAGAGAGTCAAACGTTTTTGCTGTTAAAGCATACAGGAAGAAAAAAATGTAACACATTTACCACATTTCTATCTTTATGTTTCCATTGTACTACAGTATTTTAAGAAAGCAAGCTACTTGTAACAGTTACCAGTTCAATCTTTACAAGAATCTTCACAAAAAACAATGTACCAGTGGTGTTTTTAATTATTTTGTGATGGATATTGACACATATCCAGCACAAAATTGACCACATATCATACATGCCTCCTACAATTAAAACACTGTAAAATAGAGTGTGAAATTTTGCTGTCAGATGAAGACAGGAAAAAAAAACACCTTAAAATAGTTTCACACTTGTGTCACTTCACAAGTTCACAAATACACACTTCATTCCCTCAAGCACACAAGCCTCAACGTTGTTTTCTTCAAAACGCAGCATGACTGAGAAATGTCTTACTGCCAAAGAGGGGCGTAGCCAGGTTCTCGACCCGAGAGACAGTGGAGGGCAGGCCGGATACAAGGCATGCAATCGCATCGAAAAAGGCAGAGTGGGGGGCCACCGCCAGAATGGGGGCCTCGAGGCTGCTGACCTGTTTACCCTTCACCACAACTCTGAATCCCATGGCTAAGAAGTAGGCCCTCCCCAAGGCAGTCATCACTCTTTCACACAGGAACCTATAAATGGTGCAGAAGAAAGTAAACAGAAAGAGTGTTTTATTAGCAATTTTCAGGGTTTCCCGTTGGCAGGAAACCCTACAATAGTCTTGGTTGTTCTTTAAATAACAGAACAGAACTATGAAAATCCTTGTGAAACAGGCTGGGTTGCCAAACTGAGCCTCTAACAAATGTCACTTCTGTAGACGGGGGAAAAGGTAAGAAGTGACACTGCAGAGTGAGTTACATTGAGCAATGAAACTTTGAGCTCTAATAATTGGACTCCATGTGGGAGGAAGCTTAAAATAATGCGATGCTAATTTCAGCTTAACATTAATACAGACTATTGTATTATGTACAGGGGCACAAATTACTTTACTGCACTGGAACAACAAATGACTTCTACATCTAACAGGAATAAAGGTAGTTGTAGATTAGATGCTGATGGAACAAACTGCATAGTAACAAATATTTAAACCTCAGAGATAATGTGATCAGAAACAAATGAGTAAGAATTTGAGTGAGTCTGAGACTGTCCAAATTATGATGTTAGAGCGGGGAATAAGCTAACGTGTCATGGGGAGAGAATAGCTTGTTGGTGGATAAAGAAGACTGTTCTATGATCTGACCTATAAAATAAGCTTCTGTAGCTCAAACAGCTGAAAAGGTAATACTGTTTCTGGCAGAGATGTCAGAATACAAAGGTTTACTTCACCTTTTTCCATTACGTTAGTCACTTGATGCAATTTGCTGGGCTTCCTTTGATAAAAACATTTTAACCAATTTGAAAAGCAAACAAAACTTGACTGCATTGTTTGAGAATTATAATTCATTTGCAATGGATGTCACTGACTTGGGAATCTGTATGTCTAATTGAATTTGACTTTTTGTTGTAAATTGCCTGGAGAGAACAATTGCTGTGAATTGGAGTATAAATAAACTGAACTGAAGTGTCTTTCAGGGGGAAAATGCTCACTGTCACGAAGCCAAAAACTGTTCAACAATCGTTTGAGGAACACAGCAGCTAGTTATAATTGTTGACTTGGCCCTGCATTCCCCAGATCTCAAACAAATCCAGCATTTGTGGAATGTACTGGAAGAATAAATCAAATACACACAGACCCCACCTTCCAGTTTGCTCAACTTAAAGATCTGCTGCTAACATGTTGGTGCAGGTCCGATACCTCACTGAATCACAATGTTTTGACCGCAAAACATATGGAGTAGAACATACTGAAAACATGCTGTCAAACTCATTTTTTAGGCACTTGAACAGGAACACTTATGTAAAAGCAAGAATTGCTTTTTGAGTTCCCCTTATGCACCCTGATAATACTACTCACGGTTTCCTTCCTGAGAGCTGTGGGGAGCTGAGGTAATGCTTGTGGTTTAGATACGACCTTGCAAGAATGATTCAGCAGAAGAGCATGCACCAATCCTTAAGCCATACCAGCTGCTATCATTTTGAGAAAGTGCCGACTTTTTATGAATCTGTAAAAGCTACTTCGCCTTGTTTTAGGTAAATTCTCTCATGGTGAAACCAAAGACTTTCTGTAGTTTTAAGTTATTCAGTGGTACGTTTTGGTAAGTTGACAATTTCCTATCTGCCCACTGAAACATCACTGGTGAAAAACCAGTGGGTTGGGAATCACTGATGGTCTATATGATGGGAAATCGTATGCAAAAGGCTTGGTATACGTCAATTCAAAAGTTTTATTTAATAATATTATAACTTGCCGTGTTTTTAGTTTCATTTTATACAAAACATTTTTTGCCAGGGCAAAACGCCTGGAAACATTTTGGGTTGTGAAAAACAAAGAGTGTTTTTCTAGGGGAACACCCCTGTTATGATGAACAGAAAAAAATGGTAACATTATTAAAAATAGTTGGCCAAATAACTGTTTACCTGTAGGGCAGCAGGTGGATAAATTTGCATATACAAATGTTAATCCACACAACCCTGATCTGAATCAAATGAACAAGATCATATCAATGTTAGTGTCTGCTCTTTTTACATATGTTTTTTTCCAGGTTCTGTATTTGCTTTCCATTTTTGAATGGACTTTAGAGTCAAAATAGTAGTATGTAGCTAGTCAGTCATAAGTGCGGTTGGTTTCAGATATAAAAGTGCACCAAGGTATTAAAAAGCTATGGTTTCAAAACTGCTAAGCATTTCCGTCATACACTTTTATCAAATGAATGCATGACAAAGTGCAAGCAAAAACCAGAGAGATTTTTTCTGAGTATTTAGAGCATAAAGTAGTGCAGTGCTACACATCCTACACCACTAGTCAGATTGCTCAAAGAAGCATGCTCTACTTTTTTTGAGACACCACAAACTTCTGATATCTGGAAACATTTTGGGTTGTGAAAAACAAAAAGGGTGTGAAAACTAGGGGATCACCACCAATCATCTGTTACGCAATAAGCAGTCTGTTATGCTGCTTACCCAACTCGATTATTACCCCACTAATAAACCAGATATTAACAGCGGATTATACTCTCCTTAATTTTGGCTGTCTAAAAAAGATGAAGCTGCAAACAGAAATACATCTGCATTGACTATGTGCAATTTTTCTTCAATAAGGAAAGTACTCGAGTACCACAACTTCTATGTTTTTCTTAGTATCTGCTCCATCCTCTCAAAGATCACAGCGGTCACTTACTGAGAGAGATTCTGTTAGAGTTTCTTCAGGTTACAACAGAGTTGTTCCTTTCCACTGTCAACGCAGGTTATGCATCAGCAGAAATTGCTGTACAGTCAATGACTCAATGCAATAAGGAGGGTTTCATTTGATAACATTTTACCAACAAGCATTTGATTCTGAATCTACTGTATATCATTACAACTTTGAATTTATATCTTTAGAACAAGACTCTGTCTATACAATTGTAATGCGACAGACAAATTTAATTATATGTTTTGAATATTTGTCTGTTTGTAAAGAGATTGTGGTGTGACATTTGTTGGAATATATTGTGCTATGCAAATCAAACAGAATTGAATTAAAGAGCAGAAGGATAAAAAAAGACTTAACATTTTATGTAAAAAAAACTGCAAAACTAATACTAACCTAATGTGTGTTTATTCAATCTAGCTATAAAAGCTTCAGTCTATGTTAAATTACTGGAATGATAAATATATGTTATATTTAACGAAACTGTAACAATCAATATGTCATATTATAAAACATTATACTGGGAATGATGATGGAAGATGTAGAAGTTTAGTACTTAAACTTAAACTGAAATACTCCATACCTCTGACTGCAAGGTGTTTTTCTATGCATTGGATGTTTTAAATACTGATGTTTACCTTGATTTTTTAAATTTATTTTTAATTTTAAAGGTCTAATTAAGTCCTATGCGTGAAAATTAATGCAATTCCATTTGTTTGTTTGTTTTTTCCAATTAAATATTTACTTATGTCCAACATGTGCATATAGCATCATTACTTTTTCTTACGTCTTCAGTACTTTTACTAGACGTCATCTTGACGCTTGGCGAACGTTCTCCGCAAACGTCTAATTAACGCTTGCAGTCAACGTTCGCCAAACGTTCATAAAACGTTAAGAGGACGTTGTCTGAATGTCCAATGCTAACCGGGCAACTGTTTATGTATATCATCCAACATTCGCTTTGCCGTGACACGTTTTTTCTTTCGTCCTTTTTCTCTAAGTTAGACAAATATTGAAAGAGTGTCATGGTTGGGGTCACTCGAAAAGCAGGGCCAGCTCAATTGAGGGTTAAATTGAAGCATCCATAGTTACCGTCTCCAGCCCGTTAATGGTTCCACTTGTTCTTTAAAAGGTTGATTGAAGGTGATTATAAAAGCCACAGGCCAGGTCAACGTCAGGACCAGAGACATGAGGATGACCCGAAGAGGCACCAGGAAGATTCCCAACAGGACACACTGCACGAAGAGGAGAGTGGGAATCACAAAACACACGAGAATCAACACAGCTACAGAACGAACAACACCCGACAGTCACACGTTCTGCTGTCTAAATTCCCGTAGGGCTCGTGGAAGTTCACAATCACCGCCATTGTTGGTCCTGCAAGCAGATTTATCAAAGGCGATTAAAGGCCCTGGTTACACACAGTAGCCCGTGTGTGTGTGTTTCTGTGCGTCCTTTCACACACCTGAAACACAACATTGAGCGTCGCGTTGCAAAACCAGCTACAACTTCAGAGCTTGCGCTTAATAAGAGCGCTAAAACAACCACCGTGTACTCACTTTTATTACTGTAGCCCTGGATATGTTGGTGTCTTGAATGAACGGGTTGATGACCGCAGGAAGGAGCAGAGATTGTTGTCTCGGCAGGGCGAACACTCGCTGTTGCGGCATCGTGTACAGTCTTCGGTAGAGCCGTCAGTCACTGCGCCGTTATGTTGTGTTATCATCGCACTTCCTTTAACTGGGGTTTGTTCTCTTTTCTTCCCGCATCATGCGACAGGCGCAGCTCACACTTCCACCGACCTACAGGGTCTGACAACCGCGAAGCTCCGCCTCCAAAGTGATTGAAACCGCAGCCACTGAATATTTTTTGCACTCATGTTTTTTTTTTAATTATTATTCTGCTTTACCTTAAAACGGTATCTGCTCTCCCGCTCAATTTCAATTCTAATTTATGTCACAAACAGGCTGAAGGCCACAGCACAAATCTATGGTGTATGTGAGATTAATACATTTAGGTAAATGTGTCCCTACATGTTTCCACAAGATGGCGCGATTTCACACTAAACTTTAGTTCCTCCAGGAATGAAAGTCTTCCGTTTGACGGTTTATGGCAAGCCGTTTGTGTTTGTATTCAAAAATTCCGCTTGCCATTCACTTTAAAGTTGGATGAGTTTTAACCACAAAGTTTTAAATACTTGCAAATATACAAATTATCGAACCCATCTGGTTTTTGGTTTGGTTTATTACTTGAATTGGAAACAGTAAAAATAGCAAAGATGTAAATAATGGCCAAAATGTCTAACTAAGTTTTCTGAGAATTATTACAGGCTGACAAAGTACCACCAGTTGTATTTGTGAGCAAGTTTTAATGACTTACGTTTGGGGTTAGACTTTGGGCACTATCTGCAAACCAGACCAAAATAATAGGTTGTCAGTCAAATATTTTAAATATTGTCTTTTCCAAGAAACAAAATAGGATTTACATGTATATATGTGAATTTTTAATGCATAATGTAGCTTTTAAACATCAAGATCGTGCTTTCCTTTTTTTTTTGGTCAGTTTTCTTTTTCTTTAAAATTACAAAAAAGTTTACTGTTTTGAGGAAAGGGATAACTTCCCCTTTTTATATCCAAATACTATTAATATGTAGATGTGGTTATTATTTTCCCAAAAAGAACCACCTATTCTAATTTCATCCCTATTTTTCACAAAATAGGACTCATTTTGTGGGTCAAGGAAGAAACGTGTCACATTATTTTATAGAAAGCAGTACGTTTTCTGTTTTGACAAAGGCTCTTTAAGATAACAAGCATGATTTTATCTCTCAGATTTTCCTTTTGGTGCACATTCAAAATGTGCCTATTGCTTGGTGAAAAACCTTAATGGGATAAAGATTATGAACAAGATCCTTAGCAGTGTACAAATATCTCTGGCTGTACTTCTAGCAGCTTCTTTGCTGTTGAATTTCTAAGCTTGAAGGTGATGAATCCCAATTATGTCTATATCCATCCATCCATTTTCTTTACACCCTTTGTCCCTTAGTGGGGTCAGAAGGGTTGCTGGTGCCTGTCTTCAGCTAACGTTCCGGGTGAGAGATGAGGTCACCCTGGACAGGTTGCCAGTCTGTCGCAGGGCAACACAGAGACAGACACACAGGACAAACAACCATGCACACACACACACTCACACCTAGGGGCAATTTGGAGAGGCCAATCAACCTGACAGTCATGTTTTTGGACTGTGGCAGGAAACCGGAGAACCCGGAGAAAACCCACGCATGCACAGGGAGAACATGCAAACTCCATGCAGAAAGACTGGGGCCAGGAATCAAACCCAGAACCTTCTTGCTGCAAGGCAACAGCTCTACCAACTGCATTATGTCTATATATTTCTATAAAATATATAGTTAAAATAACCACATTTATTGATGAC
This sequence comes from Micropoecilia bifurca, assembly GCA_903067075.1. Lineage (NCBI taxonomy): Eukaryota > Metazoa > Chordata > Actinopteri > Cyprinodontiformes > Poeciliidae > Micropoecilia > Micropoecilia bifurca. Next base: position 19,818 of record CAEGAF010182236.1, read on the forward strand.
AGTGACAAAGTGCACAAGCTTTAGAAAAAACAAAATACAAGATATAATGACTATGTTGTTAAAACCTAACAAAGAATCTTAATATAAAAATACTAGTACACAAAACTACTGCAATGTTCTTGTTATTGGTCCATCATGGCGCAAACCTATAAAGCATCTAGAGGCAACCTGTGCCTTTTCTACCAAATATATCTGTCTGCACCATAAGAGAACCGCAACAGAGGGATCCCAACAAGATCTGGTCTCTCTTTTGTGCAGTTCCCCTGTATGTAATATACAAAGTGCTAACCATACAAAAAATAACAAGCCTTTGAATGCTACTTTCTAACATCCAGATTGTACCAAGTACTCCCATCACACAAAATAACAATGTGTAGAATATTCACTATATATGCAGGACTAAATGTAAGAAGCAAACTCTGAAAGCACCATTCTCGGTCACATTGTGCATGTACATTTTTTGCACATGGAGACAATTAATACAACTGACACATTTATGTAAAGCTGTGGTTTTTACACTGGATACAGAAGTAATGCCTGGCCAGTATCTATTCCTATGGCGTAAAACAGAATTTGTAGAATCTAAATTTGCCACAAAAAAAACAAAACAGCTAATATCTCTTGGCACTGTATAACACTGCGATGCAATGTAGACATACCTGATGTCGGTCTTCCTCAAAAAATAAAATAAAATAAAAAAGGGGTTCATTTTTTTTTAAATGTGCATCAGTCATACAATTAGAAAAATCACAGAAATAAAGCAATTTGCCAGGTGCTTACATTTAGATTGTGTAAAAGGCCTTGAAATGCCATTCTACCAGCTGAGATCGGTTATACAGGCTGGAGGTACATGTGTCTCATAGAAGCTTGCAGAGTGGCCAAGGATAAAAACTTGTAACAGTGTGCACTGCAACAACCTCAAGTTGTATGTGATTAACACTGATGACCTCATAAGACCATCATCACCTGCTGTGAAACATTTTGGTCGATGTTCAGCAACCAAGCCAGTCCTTTGTGATTTCTCCCAACTTGACGATCTTCAAACTGCTGTCTTCAAGTTTAAAATAGTGGCTTCCTTTGAAGAAGTAGCTGTAATCTGCAAAGAGACGAGCATAACATTCACATTCATGTTTCAGGGTTTAAACATTATGAAGTTTTATTTTAAACTGCTTGTGCTAACCAAGTGGAAATCTGAATGAATACTGTAACATATTTATGGGTCTATAAAATTATTAAAACAGAGTAATTTTTTTCAACAGTGGATGAATTATGAAAAAGAAATACCCAATTCATCTCAGGTGAAGTTAAAATTTGAGAAACATCCCCTGTGAAATATGATAAGTGGTGCACAGAAGCACCTCTGTCGACAGTTACAGACTTGCCTTATATAAATGTGTGTATGAGATGCTTGTGTGGATGGTAGCAGAGCAGTAATGGAAAACTCCGGGAAAATAATTTGCATAGCCTCTAAAACCCCGTGGACAAATAGCGGACTGTAAGGAAAACGTTTCCTCGCATTTCTGAAAATTCCCCCTTTAAGTAGAGTTGATAATAGATATCTGCTGTCTAAACAAATGTCTTATCTAATTAACCCTATCATGATCCTAAAGGCGTCATATTTTCTGTTCAAACAATTATACACAAGTGTCAATACCATGCCAAGTCCAGAGGTGGCAGCATTGCGCTCTGTGTCTTGCTGTAGAAATAACTGATGGGACTTAACAAAATACATGTCATAATGAACACTATGTGGAAATATTGAAGCAACATCTCACAAAATCGGGGAAGTTGCCCAAGGAAGTTCACACTTGGGCAAAAATTGGGCTCTCAAATGGACAGTAGCTTAAGAATACCAGCAAATGTAGTTGTAAATTGGTTTTAGGAAAATATAGACAATGTTTGGAGTGGCCATCATAAGCTCAGAACAATTAAAGTTTAATTACCGGAGCTGTACATGTGTTTGAAAACCAGGTAGCCTACAAACCTGACTCAGACACGGCAGTTCTGTGAGGAATTGGTCAAAATTCCTCAAACTATAATGAGATGCTTGTGGAAAGATTCTAAAACTGTTTGGTAAGGCATACAACAAAGGACATGCAAGTTATCTTTAGAATGTAATTTTTTTTCTCCCTAAAAACTCTCTCATCACTTAGGCATTTAGCAAACAGAAATATGTTTAGTATTCCTATTTGATTTAAAAGAGGAAACGTTCAAGTCTGACTTACTATCAAAGCGAGATAAATGCAATCTATTTAAATGTCTGTTTTCGCCTGGTTTTAATAGCCTACACTGAAGACAATGTGATCAAAAACCATTGCAAATCACTGAGTGAACAACTTAAAGCATCTCCTCTGTCTTCCATAATAATAAACAGATCACAGCTTGACTTCAGGTCTGCTGCTTTTAGGCATCCTTGAAGATTTCTGCAATCTGTTCCTTTAAAACACGGTTGCCAACTTTTGAACAGAGCTTCAAATGAAACAAAGCTCTGGTCAAGATCAACATAAAAAAGGAAGATCAACAAATTTAAACCAAAATAGCACCATATGTCAGACAAGAAAATAATAAAAAGCTAAAGTTGTTACACTGATGTTTAAGGTACCTTCAGGTTTCAAAAAGTTAACATCTATGTTAAAAAGCTGCTCATAAGCTGACAACCATTTGAGTGTCCAAGGATCTATAGTCTATATGTCAAGAAATGTTCAATATATGACCATGTAAGTGTTATCTGGTTATCAGAGGATTGTGGCTTGCTTTGCAGAAAATAGGTATTTTCCATGCTATTACGAGATTACAGAATGAGATTACAGATTACAAACTGCTATGTTACTAATGTTTTTGTTTCATAGTTTATAATCAAATGAAATGACCCTGAAAAAGATTCACAAATAGCACAACCAGGTAGGCAGATGTTGAAGCTTTTGGTTGAACTGATACATTAGTTTTTGGTTGATGTCCAAACCCTAAAGAACAGCCTTGTTCCTTGGATGATGTAAAGTGACATAATTGTAAATCTCTGGTTAGTTTGAAACAAACGTTTCCACATCTAGTGGTGTCACTTTGGTACAAGCAATGCATCATAGATGTTGATCAACCAAAAGGGAACATTTTCTAGAATGGCCAGCCACATATGGCAGTGCAACAATTTTGTTTTGACTGCAGAAAATGTCTTATTTGGACAGAGCTTCTTCTTTATTTATATGACTCGAGGAACAGTGTGACAAATTCAGACAAACAAATGTGGATCTCTGGTTAACATGTACAACTTCTAGCATATTAGGAGCTGAGCTGTATTAGGAGCCATAGTTTTAGACTTGCAGATGAGTTATTTCTGCAACCTTACAATAACTAAATGCCTTTTTAAGTGCCAAGCTTGAACACTTTGACTATGAAATGAACACTCAACAGTTCAAATAGACAGAAAATATAAATTCTTATGAAATTTCATCAAAATGCTGTTTCTTTGCAAACTTGTGAACACGTTTTAATAATTCTTGTATTATGAAACCAAGACATTTGTTATCCAGACGCCACACAATAGGCATTATTTTCTGCCTAGTTGCAAAGATTACAATTAACTTGTAGCGTTTAGCTGGTCAAATGTACCTTGCATACCACACCATGGCTTTATGTTAAGAACGTATTAGCTTAAAGCAGGGTAATATCAGCAGAACAGTAATAATAAATAAGCTAACATGCTAATTCAGAAGGCACTGCTTCACTTTGCAAAGTTTCTAACTTAGCAGTATCCCACAGCTAAGCGAGGCACTGAGCTGCATACTGTTTGTTAAAGCATTTGATTTCAAAAGTAGTTTTTCATGAAGGACAGGTGTGTCTATATCCTGCCAGAAATACCAAACCAGAAAACTAAACTGCCACACAGAGATTTGCATGTATTTAATATGACTTAAAAATGTAATTTTACCAATGCCGTTCAGACTGAAAGCAGAGTCAATGTCATCAGGAATGCCATTCCAAGATTCAGCAATAAGCTTGGGGAAGCCAGGATCCATTGCCTGACTACTTTCATCAAATCTGTAAAAAAAAAAAAAAAAACAGTCAGAAATTAAAATGCACCCTTGTGGAAGGGCATAATAAGCATACCGTCACGTTTTCCTTCGAGACTGCTGATAAAACAGTGAGTCAACACTCCAAATTTCCATGCTATGTAAGCACTAACAGATGTGGGGTGGTTTACAGTGTAGTTTAGATCTTACCAAAACACAAACCTAAACCAGATGCAGCACTAGTACTGCTTTAAAAGGTTATGATATCAGGGGGTATCATAGTGTTAACTTAGGAGGTAGGATGTGTTTTGCAGCTTTGCAAATAGCTGAATAACGTGTCCCTGTCCTCACCTCCAGAATTTGTCTGTAGAAAATAAGTAAGTCTTCCTGTTCTTCCTGAAGTTGAAGGCAGCATCGATTTGCTGCACATCTGTGGGGAGGCCAAGGCTGGAAAGCCTCTTCGGGTAACCTCTCTCCAGCTCATCTGCTTTGTAAACCCACATCTCATCACCTGGGATCAAAGGAAACAGCCAAATGGAAGAATTTGTCATACACAGCTTGTCACTGAGTTTTACTAAACAGACAATATAACCTATGTTATGTTGATCTTATGATCTTATGAGCACAACATCAAGCACTTCTTTTTTTTAACCTAAACACACGTAATGAAATTATTGAACAACTATTCTTAAATAAAGTCAAAGTCGTCAAGGCTAAATAATATTTCGTGTAACGCTTCCCAATTTTCTGGGATATTTTCATATTAATGTAATGCTGAGAATGTTCCTAAAACCACTAATGACTATGGTTTAATATCTTAAGCGCACACCACAAACAAGTACTCAGCCAACATTCCTGCAACTCCTTGGCTTCAGAGTTTGGTGATCAAGTGGTAAAATGGTAGCAAACCATTAAAGAAAACATGCAAAAAAAGAATCTCGTCACAGAAAATCTGCTCATAAAGATCAGAGATTAAGATTCGGTGTGATCCAGATAGATTGTTTCTTAAATATCTTTTGTTTTCCAGCAAACCTGAGAAGAAGACTGTTTTTTCCTCCACTGGATTTTCATAGGCAGCGTCTATCTTCGCAGGGAGGTCAGGCCAGTAGGTGGCCACTAGCATAGGGCCACTGGGTTTGCTCCTGAAGTTCACTGACCTGAACAGGAACCTACCAGAAAGAGAACGAGTGAGTGATCGTGCAACGGACGAGCCAGGGAAATGAATTAGCCTGATAGGCAAACCGACACGGAGAGAGGTTGATCTGAAGGTGGGGGAAAAGCATGTGTACTTTGAGTTCTGCAGTTTAGTGCAAGTGCTTCACTGGGCCAGCCAGCTACAATGGCCTGATTCATGAGCATCTGGTTCTCATTAGAACTGAGGCTGCAGACGCCAGCAGAACAAGACCCATCTTGCCTGGATTTCCAATACGCAGCTGCAAAATAACAGCAGCAGCTCCCAAACTCTTTTCCACTGACCTATTTTCTAAATGGAAAAAAAGTTGCCAATAGCAAAAATTAGCCTGATCATTTTGAAGTGAAGATGGACATAGCAGAAGTTTTATGGATCTGTCAAAGTTTACTTTGCCTTCCTTTTCAATAAAAGGCAAAGTTGACAAGCTAACAGAGAGAGTTTCCTATAAAACCTCTTTAGCTACATTTCTATATTTTCTTTTAGTTTGGTACAGTTTAGTTTAGTTTGGTACTGTTAGTATTTTTTATAACCATTAGTGTTATAAATAAAGTAGAACAGAAACATCAGATTTTTCATCCTGAAACCAGTCACGTGTGCTTGTATCCCAAGTGCATGAGCAAATGTTACTGCTAGGGAGTCTAATCAGTAGATTTCTCAAACTGTTTCTATGTAACAGAGTTCATAATAGTGTTTTCCTTGAGCCTCCAGACAGAGTTTTATGCTGACCTCAGGGAGTGCTGGGAGCATTACTCACTGCACTGTGTTAAGATTTGTGGGACATCACGCAGGTGCTGATTCGGCATAACGACAGACTTCAGTTTTACAATCCAAGAGTCAAGAAAGCTATAGTACTACAGACGTGTCAGCGTCAGTCTCTTTAAAGCTACAGAATTTTGCTTGTACTAAAAGCCTAAAGCATTATCTGGGGACCCCATGTAATATAAATTAATAGATTAATTACTCTCCAATGCCTGCTTTTTGTGTGGCGCATTGGTAGAGCATCCTGAGATTTTGCTGAAATTTACGGATATGATGATAACGCACCTTGAGGAATGATGTGAGTCGATGTTAGAACAACTTTTCAGGCTATGGCCACAGCTCAGTGCTGTGCTACTGCAAGAGCTAGCAAGCTGTAAAGCAGAAGGCTACAAACAGAAGAAAAGGATTCTTAAGGTGGCTCATGAAGCAAACCCCCATTTGCATCTGATTCTGCTACTTCTCTTCAGCCATTCCTATTTGGAGTTGCACTTTGCTGATCTATAGGGTTTTTCTGATTCAGGTTCCAAACGGTTTTCAATACACTCCAACGCAGCCTCCAATATTTGCCCAAAAGCAAATAAAAATTTGCCCAGGAAACAAAAACTGCCCAGTTACGTGTTGGATCCCGCCCATTTCCGTCCAAATTACAGCAATGCCTATTCGCCCAGGACCTTGGAGTTCAGTAAAATGTAGTAAGCAATTTGCGAGGGAATTTTTACTTTACAAATTACTGACATTGCCTATTTGCACAAGCTTAAGAACCCAGACAACCTCTGCAATTATTACAAATAGCATGTGGTCCCCAGGTAAAACTAATTCTCTGCGAATAGGGCTTATGACTATAAAACACAAACAACTTCAAGGCATCTCATTAGGCGAGACTGGTTTGAGACCGCTTATTGTTTTCTCTCTCACATTCACTTCAAATTTAAGTCTTTAAGACATTCTAACACAAAAACAACATTCACATAACAGAATGAGGCTAAAATATTACGCCTGCTGTGTGATTCAACAAAACAAAATGTCCTTGTCTGCCCAAATATTCAGCAAGAACGTAAAGTAACACATACTGAACTCAAAACTCTCGCCTTTCTTCCACTGCTTAAATCTTCATCCCTGTAAAGCTTTGAATGGATTTAGGTTTCAACTCAGCTTGATTTCAAACAACCTAGCCAAAGTTTCATGGTCTGAAGAGCACTCTTTGAGCTTCTGTGCTGCTCTGCTGCTCACTTCAAATGTGAGGATAAGACCCATGGTGAAATGAAAAGTTTTTTTTGTTGTTTTTTTTTTGTAATAAAGTAGGATCTGTGAAATATGTGGTTTCTAAGTCACGGGTTAGAAACTGAAAGAAACAAGAGATCATCTGCAGACAAAGTCTGTCTTTCTACCCATTAACCAAATGTTGACACACATTCCCATTAAAATCAGGCAAAAGCAAACAACTGCTCTTATACAAATGGTCTGCTTGGTGAACTTTGCTAAGCAATAAGATGCATCAGCGCCAGTGAAGGACAGGATTGCAGACTGTGTTGGGGACTAATGAATTATTTGTTTGCCTCTGTACAGGAAAGGGAATTGGCTTGTTTTTCCCTTTCTGCTAAGTCTTACTTTCATGCTCACCACAAGATATCGATATATAATTTCAATCTGATTGTTGATGGTTGTTTCTCTGAAACCAAAGCTCAAATATCTAGTGAGTTTTGATCATTTCAGTGCTGTTTTTCTAAGCAGTGCAGACTTGGCATGCCCATATGTTGACTAGGCATCTACTGCTTGTAGTTAAGAACTGGGAGATCAGGCTCCGATTCCTGCCAACCACACACGACACATGTGGTGTGAGACACTGGTCACCCCTAGATTTTTTATCTTGTAGCTGGACTATCAGGCTGCAACCTTTAGGTACCCAGACAGGGATAAGTTATTTTTTTGACAAAATATCCTGTGATGGGGTTTGGGATACACTAAGGTTGCCATTCTTGCAAGAATGGACCCCCAAATCTAATCTTTACAGACTTTTAACTCTCTCCTCTAACTCCCTTAAACACACCCTTGCTAGACTCTTACGGCTAGCCCACAAAGTTACCTCAACCCACACTAATGTCATGCTGACTCTAAAATGTTAATACGAACCTGTGTTATGTTCAAAACATCTCTGAATGAGTATCACTGTGCGTAAGTATCTCTGTCATACTTTTGCTGTTAATGTTAGATATTGAATTATTTTAAGTTCTATAATCCTTAACTATACATTGTGAAAAATGCATTAAAATATAACTGGAGATGGTGTATTATCAAAATGTAAATTTTTTGTCTCTTCCTGAGTTAAAAGCAATGAGGTAAAAAAAAAATACTAGAATGCCATTTTTCTATTTGCTGTGGAAATGTGATTTGTTCACCATCTACCGAAATGCACATGTGATGTTTTTATTTGGCATGTAATACCAGAAGCTGGCAAGAGATTGAGTGCTGGCAGAAAAGAAACACAGAAAACCCAAATACCAAGATGTTTTTGCCTAGCCAAAGTGGAAACCAATCCTGATCAACCTGCAAAATTTTAGTTGCAATATATATATTTTTTGTATTCTTTGTTGTGTAAACTTCCTGCAGAGTTTGTTTTGTTTTTCTCCATGCCTTTGACATCTTCAGCACCACCGGCTTTCATTAAGACTGTTTGGTCTGCATATTTAATCTAATTAAGAAGTAAATAAGAGTGGGGAACCATCTGAACATCCAATGTCCTCTTCCAGCCACTGCCTCCCAGTCACAGGAATCTCTGTAACTGGGAGGTAGCAAACTGGTCCAAACAGTTGATGTTCTGTTAGCTGAGCATAAACAATTTAACTGTGGGAACCACAAACTTACAGTGATATATTACATTTTTAAGTGAGCAAACATTCTGACTGCAAAGTTTAGCTTTCATGGGGTAGAAGAACTATCAGCATCTATGTTTTATTTTGTTGATTTGATTAAATTTACCTTAGTGCGATTATTAATAAAACCAGGCCTTAAAAAGGTGTAGTTATTTAAATTTATACATTTTATTAAAGTTTTGATATATCCAGAATCAACTTATAAATAAATAAATAAATAAATAGATCATCATTTAGAACTGATTTTCAAAAGTATTTTTCTATGTATTTCATGAGACAAAATATGTGGCACATTTATCTATGATATTATTGATTAAATTTACTATCAAATTTGCATTAATCTTAACAACGTCTATAAATGAAAATGTTATAGATGCTGCTTACTCATTTGCATACACACATGCTAAAGCCCCCTTAATTAATACAGCATGTTATATTTTAAGCTATTACCTGTCTTTGAAGAAAAATGTCTCTCCTCTGATTTGTGCAACAGCATCAAAGATAACTGGATCTTTACAAAGGTCCATTGGAGTGACAGGACCCTGGGTTGGAGGCAAAGGCTTGTCGGTTGGCACACCTGTTGTCACACATACCAGGAAATTTTACTTTCATTCTTCTCTGCTTCCCAGTTAAGATAATCAAGCTTTTTAGAAAATGGTATGACATTTCTTCTTACCATAGAGCTCTTGGATGCCTTGGATGTCATCGTGAGAAAGTCTGAAGTCTTTCAGAAAAGTATAGACAGGAGCCATCAGAGCTCCTGGGTCCTGAGAATGCTCCAAACCAAGGGCATGACCAAACTCATGGGCCGCCACCAGGAACAAGCTGTAGCCTGAAAACAATCCAATCAAATGGTATTACGGGTCGTTTTTTTCATTTGGTTTCAAGTTAAATGAAGAAGGTCTATAACTGGAATTTCCACAGTTTCCTTTATAGTAGTCTACATTTATGCAAAGTGTTGGTTTTGTGTAACTTAAAGCAAGGGTAAAATAAAAATAATTCTAGTTTTCTATGTGGTCTTTATACTCGGGTGATTTCTCAAAAATACACCAACATCGGTCTGTAAGTCTCACAGCTATCGCACCTTGGTCAGGACAGAAACCCCATTTCCGGTCATCGTCGTAGTTCTTAGTGGTGGCACACCACATTTTCCCATCACTGCGTCCAGAAGAAGTGCAGGAGTCATAGCTGTCTCCAAGAAAGGTGAAAGGAAAGACACAGGGGCTTCCCTCTGCATTTCCTCCCACTGTTGACATCGCTGAAAAAAACAGTAGATTACTTTAGAGGTTTGTGTGCAGTAAAGTTTAGACTGATTCAAATGCCAAAATGTTTTTTTCAAGCAAAGTTAGGTTTTACGGGCTGTACTTTAAAACAAGTGTGGATGAAGTGAAAATTAACCAGCACAACACAAATATTAGCTGACCCACAGCGGGAGCAGAGTCAGAAAGCACAACCACAATTGATGTGTTTTTGAGGTAACATTTCTGTTTGACATGTTTGTCCTTATTGTTATTTGTTTCCAACTCCTCACCTACTTCTCTATCTAAACCCAAAACACATCTTACTGACTGAATGGAAAGAAATGCAGTGCACATTAAAATAGTTTAACGGTAATTAAGCTAACCACAGCAAGGCTGAGAAGCCCCAGTTGAAGAATTCCTGCCAACAACAATGGAAAAGCATTGCACAATAGGGATAAACAAACAAAAAACTTGAACTACATCTACTTTAACAATCTCAAAGTGGGGACTTCAAAACAGCATACAAATATATGCGATTGTTATCGCTTCCTATAAAGTCTTATAAAATTTTAGATTATTCAATATCGGGGTGACGTATAGTGCGCATATCAGGGAGCAGTTGAAAACACCTACCAGTTTCAGGGCAGAAGCCATAGGATTTGTCACGGTCGTAGTCCTCAGTGGTGGCACACCAGCGGTATCCATCATCCCTGCCCTGCGTGGTGCAGCTGTCGTAGCTTTCTCCCTGAAAGCTGAAGGGGAATTTACAAGGCGCGCCCTCTCCGTTACCACCAAGGGTGAAAAGTACTGCAAAAACAGAAAAAACAAGCATGTGCAATAAAGACATGACACGCTGTAACTTTTAGCGACAACAAGATGGAAACGCCAGCATAAAATGCCGTGAGTGATGATGTAAAAGACAAAGAGCCAGAGAAAAGACAAAAAGCAAACATTTTCCACATCAATAGTAGCCCGAGCTTAATAGAATAAGCAGCTCTGGTAAAAAACAATTCTCAAACATGTTCACATTATCTGAAACATCTTAGTACACATGTACTTTGGTAGATGCTTGGACCAGGTATGCATCAATGCTTATACTATGAACATCAGAGATAAACAAAGTGGTAAAAAAGCCCGGTGTTCTGAACATGGAAAAGAAATGTTCCATAATTCAACCCGAAGCAAGGAAACAACATGCTTTCCTGGCATACAGTTCAACCTACTTTCTTCCTGTCCAAAAACACAGAAGGGTTTTTGAGTGTAGAAATAATTCTATAATATTGTTCTAAAGTCTGAAATGAAGCTGGAATACAACATCAGTGTTGCTGAGATAAAGAGGCCAGAAAGTAATTGATTGTTCAGAGAATTTAATCTGACATGTGCCAGGAGACTCTGCCAAGCCTTTCAGACTTCCAAATTTGAGAAGTGTGTGACAAGCTTACACTCGTGAGGACAGAAGCCATATTTGCCCTCTTCATCAAAGTTGTAGGTGGTGGAGCACCACAGGAATCCGTCATCTCGACCCTGAGATGTACAGCTGTTGTACTCAGTCCCCATGAACAGGAAGGGGAATTTGCAAAACTCTCCATCGGCATTGCCAAACTTCACTTTCACCACTGTAGAAACAAAAGTTGTCTTGTTGATTATACATTAACTCTAGATGCTTATTCACACAACATCAATTATCTGCAGAGTGATAGATGAATGTCAGTGTCTTAAAAATCAAATGCAGAAAACAATAATAAAATGATTTAATGGCAATACTAGAAGTAGTTGACACAAATAATATTTAAACAGCTTAGAAGATGTGATTACAATGAAACATCAAGAAAGTAAAGCACATTTAAAATGTAGACCTTTTTGTAAATCAGGAGATCAACACAAAATTAATTTATTAATGAGTAAAACTTGGATCAAATCTATCTGGGTCATGTAGTGTAATTCCAAAAGTTTATTTTTCTAATCAGCCTCCAGATGGCTTCAACTTCATACACTGAGTGCCAGTAACTTCAGACAAAAATTAAAAAATCTAAATAAAGTAGGTTAAAGCTGCCTTACCAATTTAAAAATATCATCTAATATACTACAGCAATTAAATGTGCAAAAATACTTTTTTTCTGTATGCAGACTGAGTAACTATACACCAAAATTTGTATCTCAGATTAGCTGAGAATCCTCAGCATGTTATTTCAGTTGTCTTCCCAGTTTACATTACACTGCAGCTCATATTTTCCATCAGCTTTAAACTTAATAACAAAAGAATTTAGTGCTGCTGTTAACACAACATCAGTCATACTTAATGTTAAACTGCTTTACACTTGAAAGACACGAATGAAATGGGCTGGGAGAAAATAAGGGACAAACATCTGATTTTGACTATTTCAGGCAAGAAGTCTTTTTTATCACATTTCAGACCATTTCATAAGGTTTTACAGTGTTTAAGTTCTGAAATACAAACTAAAGTAATCACAAGCCCAGAGAAGTGTGTGACTGTGTTTAGCTTTTCTGGCAGCAATGATTGTGTCGGTTTCAAAGTGTAACCACTGTGAAATAAACTGAAGTTACGACAGTGGAACACCACATTCCTTAGGTTTCTGTCATCTTTATCCAAACACAAATTGTTACAGAAGTTTTCCATAGAAAGTCTAATTTACAGTTTGCTACAGAAACACATTTCCATAAAGTGACTATACACAGTATAAAGCTTTGATTCTAGTTTTTGATTGTCATTGTAGATATGCATTGACACATTTTTTTAAAAATCAACTGTTTATCTTATAAACTGTTGTCATTTGCTAAAAAGCTGCAGTTTTGAACAAGCACACTTCACAGGTTCCTCCCCCTTCTCTCTTCTGTCCTATAACCCACCCTCCACAATTCCTCCCACACAGTGGAGTCTGCCAAAAACTTGATAAATTATTAGTTTTCCTGTAACATTATGTTGACATTAGCACAGCTGTGGCAGGGTGTGAGCAGCGTGTGCAAAAGCATGATTAACATTGCTAAGATACTCCTCTTGGATCGCATTGGCTGGTTCTTAGTAGGAGTGTTGTATTGCTGTAGCTGCTGGAGGAGTTAGATTTTTTTGCAGATTACCTGTCTCATTTTCTACTGTCATGACATAAAGATAGTTTTAATAAATATGTAAATAATACATTTTTATCAAATTTACCTACTGCGTTTTTTCAGTAAAACATGTAGTAAACCATCAAAATATGTTAAATGGCCACTTCAAGCTCAAAAGCGCACAGATGATCTGCATCCCTCAATCACTACTGTGGTAGAAGGATCCTCTCATCCCCTACACTGGAAATACATTCAACATGCAGTCAAGGTATCATAAAAGATCCAAAAACATGGAATTCTGGGGGATAACATTCAGGATCACAAACTCAAAACACCCTTAATGGCATCTGGACCAACTGAGAAACTTCTGAAATACATTTTTTTTATTAAAAAGTAGAAATATGCTGGGGGCATTTTAACAGTATAAAAAACTATACTTTTCCCATGTACTTTTCATAGTGTAGAGTATGGAATCAATGCTCATTTACCTTGGCCCTCTCCTAAGGTCCACTGCTCATCATCATCAAAATGGGAATCGCCTCCAATTCCTGGTCCTGGGGCAAAGGCATGAGCCAGGAGACCGTCTTTGCCATCAAAAGGATAACCGTCTCCATGTTCTGTTGACACACATCCACACAAGGTTTAAACCTTTTTCTTTTCTTACAACAATATTACTATAATAGTGCCCATAACAATAATTTGATGTCCTCTGGAGAGGCTTTGTTTATTCTTCACTGTAATTACCAGATTCTTTCTCAAAGCGGTTGGCTGTGGCCAGACGCAGTGATATTATAGCACTTTAAGTAAATATCAAGTGCTTATTTTAGTTGGAATGACTGGAATGGCCTTTGCAAAGACCACAGTTCCCACTGTTTTATTATGTGCTCCTTAAATATAGGATGGTCATGTACAGAGTCGCCATAAAAACGTTTGTGTTATTGGTCCTTTGCAAACAGCCTGTAGACATCTGAACTTTTGCTCAACTGTTTTCTGAATAGGGAGGTGCTTAAGGGAGGGAGACAAAAATCAATGCTGTATGTTAGGAATCTTAAACATAATTCACATTCAAAACGTAGCCTACCATTGCGGCCAAAATTAACCATGATGTCAGCTTCTCCGTCCATGATGCGAGTAAAAGAAAGCGGCGTGACGTCACTCCACACTTTAAACGCTCTGTAGAAAGCATCATTTATGACTTCCTCATCCAGGTCAGGAGTGTAGCCCAGGATTCTACGAAGAAACACCGACGTGTTTGTTTAAAATGAGACTGCAAATGCACACATACTCCCTGAAAAGATCAAACATCACGTAGCTCTCCTCTCTTCTTAAGATAATGGAAAAAAAGCTAGACAGTATGAGTCATCTATGAAAGCGTTTCCCGAAACTCTTGAAATTAAGCAATAAATCCTAAATCTGTTGGCCCAGTCTAATTTGTTGTTTTTGTCGAACAGTTTTGTGGAAAACATACTAGCAGGCAGGCTATAATGATTATGACACATAAATCCACTATGTTGTGATCCTAAAACAGCATCAAAACAAAATTATTGATGCATACTCCATTGCTATGCTGGTTAAAGAAGTAAAAAAAACAACATCCAAGCACTTAAAACCGTTTGGAAAGGGGAGTGGGTGAAGAACGGAGGCTTAGGGGAGCTTTTTAAGTGCCAGTTGGGAGCAAGCACGATGTTTCATCTGGAATGCTTTGATTTATTGAAAGCATTCTAATTAGATTAAGACAAGTAAATAATACATGCTATCAATGGATGACATTAAATTAACCAAATACACCCAACATGTGTATTTTTAATAGGGCTGTATAATAATATTGATATCGTGATATATATCAATTTTTTCTTTCTTAGAAAAAAATCGATATTCATCTGCAAGTATCGAAACATCCAACTGTCACCTTGTTCACTCACTGCTTGCTTGCATCAGCTTGCATCAGGTCATCAGGCTTAGAGTGATTCCTTCAGATGTTAAGTGTCAAGGTTTAAAAGGTATCAAACTATTCAGAGCAGGTACTTGGTGCATTTTATTTACTTTACAAATGCATGTAAGCTACAGTTTGTACTGTTTCAATTAAAAGAAACATGTTTTCTCAACACTTCTTTAATTCATTTTGTCCAGCTGTCGACTTTAAGTCTGTGTCCAACCAGAGCCAGGTATTGTGTAGTTGATGCTTTTAATCAGTTTTCAGTTAAATTAATTCAATCCAACTCTATAACAGACATAAAATATCACTCACTCTGTCCTTCTAAAATCTTTCAGAAAATTGCAAAAGTGTATTGAATTGTATCGTTTGTGGAATATCACAATATATATCGTATCGTGGGAAAAATATTGTGTATCGTATCGTGAGATTATTGTATCAATACAGCCCTAATTTTTAGTAGGTCCCCTTAGAGTTGACCAGCACTTTGATATTCAAATATTTGACAAGTTCCAAGTTTAAAAAGTAGGAGGTAGAAATAGTAAGTGTTGCCAAGACCAAGTTACTGGAACATTACACAAAAGTCCCTACGGGTCTGACCTGTAGGTAATCTCCTTCTTCTGCCACTTGGGTCTCCTGTGGAAGAAGTTGTAATTGGCCACATCCGGGACACCACAGCGAGGTTTCTTCATGATCTCCACCGTGCTGGCATCTATTTCTCCGGTTTCTTGCAAGGCGAAGAACTTCTGCATTTTCTTCAAAGTGTCTTTGAGCACCATAAGGTTGCATCTGTCTTGTGGGCATCCATAAAACTTATTCAGATAGTGCTACAGGAGATGTGCAACATAAAAAAAGATGGAAATTAATTTGTCTCATTTTTATTTATATAAAAACAATAGCTTTTTGTTCAGAGTATCACACAACGGTTTTTTTTTTTTTTTGCGTATAAAATCTAAGCTTTTACAGCAGTTTTTTAGATGCTGTAGATAGATAGATTCAACAACAAACTCACCAGAGCAACTTCTTTGTCTGTTCTCGGGGTATCGTCTCCGGGAAATCTGATTATAGGAGATGGGCGAGCATTTGTTGCTTGAAAAGCGATAAATTGAAGCAAAAACACTTTTAAAATAACCCGATGACACCTAGATATCGTCGGGAAGCCCATTTTCGCAGGGCAATACTGTCTTAAGTTTGCTTTAAAAGCTGCTTCGGAGTGGTTGCTGCTCTCAGTCCGTCTGCTTGTGGTGCCTTTGCTCTTCTGCAGATTTTTTTCTTTCCCCACTTCAGGACGTCCTGCACAGAGGGCTGCATAAACTTTCAAAGTTGTGCTTGTTCGTGCACTTTTTCCTCTCCGACGCTTTCTGCGCAGTCTCCAGGCTGAGTTAGAGCGGGGGAGTCATGCATTTTTGGTAGAGTATATCACTCGGTATTATTCTAAGAAGACCAAAACAAGCGATATGTGGAGGGAAAGGTTTCATTTCAGACAATGGAAAAGTGGTTAATGCAATCCGCACGCAAAAAATGGGCTCCGCTGACCAAAACAGCTGAGAAAATGTTTTACCCTTATTAAATACAGCCCGGATGGAAACGATTTATTTTTTTCCAATGCGGAGTTTTAGTCCTACTCCGTGGTGATAACGAAAGCGGCTATACAACTATTCCAGCATAATATGTTTTCAGTCTGACCCCATAAATCAAATATTATACACTTGCGTGTCTCCTCTACAGTTACAGTCACAAACAGTTTGTGTTTTAAATTGCCGGAATTATTTTTGTGCCAATATCCAGCACATCTGTTAATTTCAACGTCTCCCTCCCTCTTAAATGTTTTTCAGTATTTTCACAACATCTGGGAAACTGTTTTTCACCTTCAGGGTGGGAGGCATTGTATCCATACAGTAAATTACTAAAACAATGATTCAATATTCAGACTCATCTCAATAAATCAGATTAATTAAAATATGTAATTTATTTTGGTAGACAGTGGTAATTGATTCACTACACACAAACTAAACTATCCTAAGCATTTATTTCTTATTTCTTCACAGAGAGGGAAAGCCAGCGGCTGAAATAGTGTTGCATTAATGCATATTAAATAAAGGTTAGTTAGAAGGATAAAGTTTGACAGAAGAAGGTGCTGAAATAGTCTAGATAAAGAAAGGAGAAGCATCTGCTGGTGTTGGTTTGCTGTGTTTTGTCAGCTTTCTGCCAGCAAAATGTGATATACCACAGAAAAGAACACAAAAAAGACTGGAAATAGTGATTTTTGCTTTTTGATAAATATACTAGTTGATGTCATGAAAAAAACAATCTAGCTTAATAAATAGCTTGAGGTTTGAAATGGTACACTTTGTGTTTGAAGTTAGCTTATTTACATAGTAAATCTGAGTTGTTTCATGTGTAGGGGAAACTCACAGCTGATTAAGGGGTTTATTTGCTATTCACACAATGTTGTTATTGGCTTCAACCAATAAGATAAATGTCTGAAAGAAACAAAACTCCTTCATATTCCACCCACAGCAGTAACAACCCAATTTATGGGTCCAGGCCATGCACTTGAATTTGACCCAGATAACTTTTGTTGTTGGGATAAATGCTCCGAGACAAGAAAAGAGAATTCTCAACACTGCAACACACACCAACCGATTTCAACATTGGTGGGGAGTTGAGAAATCTTGCCTAACCGTTTGAGATCAAACTCGAGTATAGAGTAAACAAACATGGCCAACTGAGAAGAAGCAGGGGCAGTAGTTTGAAGACTATGCTTAATAGAAAAAATCAAAAACCATGTCTCTGTTGTGCCATGAGTTTTTTTATTTTACATTCTAGTCTGCATTTCCATCAACTCAGGACGTAATCAATGATTATATCGAGTGTCCAGTAGTATTTAGTCCTGTGGTGTTGCCAACATTTGCATTCCTTTGGATCGTGGAATAGGTTATTGTAGTATAAGTGATTTCTTCAGACGGAAGCCTTAGAAGCCTATCTGGAAAGTTTGAAAGTGAAAGAGTGAGCTCCTTATTAACTGAGCCAAACATTTCCTGCTGATCGTTTGGAAGAAGATATTGTAATTTTTATGAGGGGGATGTAAATGCTCTGCAAAAATATTTAATTTCTGCAAAGGTTCAAATGCAAAACCTGTGTAAATGTCAGGTTGCAGGTTTTTCCCAGAATAATTGTATAGTAAGAAAGATGAGAGGCGATAATTTGATTTCCAGCCTCTGGACAGAACTGATTTGAAGTTGCTGGCTGCGAAAAAAGCAGCAACATTTGGCTGCAGTCAATTCACTCTTAGAAATAGTGTTATGTTGACATCTGCTGGCACATGCTAAAACTTGTTTTAAAGTCAAGAATGCTCACTCAACATAGGGTGTGGTATAGACATTAAAACTGAAATATCCATAATCAATAAATACAATTTATCTGTATCATTAAAAAAATACCTGTCTATGGAAAAAAACCCAGACAGAAAGTGGCAGCCTAACCAGCACTCTCTCTTAAATAACTTGAAAACTTACAAATATGTAAGAACTTGAAAACTTACAAATATGTAAGTTTTCAAGTTCATGGTTGATTTCATTATTAACACAAATCAGACTTTTCTTTTAAAAAAAATTGTTTAGGCGTTATCAAATGGCATTAATAAGAAATATGCTTTTTTATTGACTTTATTTATTTATTTAGGTTTAGCTTTTATTCTCTAAATATAAAGTTGCCCAAACAGCTCCAGTGTTCTGATAAATTCTCATAGAAACTCTGGGGCTTGTCAACATTCCTACTGGCAATTACAGTAGTTTTTTGTCAATAGTTGAATTCCCCTGGGCCTTCTTCTATAGAGCCCACTATGGTTGAAAAACCAATGGATGGATCAATGGAGTGTTAGGAAAAGTGAATTAACTTGACCTTGAGGTTCAGATTCAGTGGTCTTGGATTTGTTCTCTCTTCTTTTTCTATTATTCCCTCCATTCATGTGATCAACATAGGGTTACATTTTATATAGTTAAAAATCGCTTTGAACTGATAAACATTTGACAAGAAATTACATATTGTTTCATTTACTATAAAGACTCAAATGAATTTAGCTGGCCTGGTAATGAAGGTTTTAAATCAAAAGATCTAGTGCACTCTAGTGTTTGTTGCTGGCATAGCACCATGTTGTTTTTATTGCCTGTTCCCGCTGCTCTCTTTGATGAGCTGCAGACTACAGCAAAGCAAGGGTCTTTTCTCTAACTCTTCTTGACATCTTTTTTGTGTTTGTTCTCATATTGGATTAGCCTAAACAACAAATAAGAACCGACCTTAACAGAAACAGCCAAATAACGTAATTCTTTCTTCGTCTCTTCTTTGTTCTTTTCTCCACAAAACAAGATCTGTCAGATGGATTGCTCACAATTGTGGTATATCTAGCAGAGCAATTTCCCCTCCCCTTAGCCAGAGCACAGTTAATTTTTCATAGCTGGGACTGCTGTTGGTGGTTCCTGGATGGATTTAACATCCATTTGCCAACAATATCCAGGGCCTGTCACTTTGGAGCAGAAGCTTGATTTTATGCAATGATACATGCTGCCATCTCCTCCAAGTGACACACTCACAGTGATCTCTTGCAGAGCTGGGGGAACAGAATGCCTGCCTATTATATGTACATGGGGACTGCCTCTCCAAATAGAAAATGCTGTGAGATGTGAAAAGTTGAGCCACAGCTTCAGTAATTGAATGTCTTTGTGCATATAAATGCAATTTTTCAGGAAGAAGTGGTATAAAGAGATTGAGATGATAACATTTGATATGCATGTAAATTGTTTTCTGTTTTTTTCCAATGCTGCTGTTTTTAAAGTGGGTTTCCTGCTGGTGATTGTTGCCGCATCTCCCCCATTTGTATTTATTAATGTCTGAAATGGAGGATTTAAACACAATTGGCATGACATCGCATTCCCCAATACGGAAGTAGAGCAAACATGCGACAAACAAATAATGTTAATGGTACTCAGTGCGGTGTTTTAGTTTTAAAATCGGTGTAAAATGTATTTAGTATCCCGAGCCACTCTCCATTCCAGTAGATGGCGCTAATACACATCTAAACGTTGCTTGCCAACCGCCATAAAAAAAAACAAAAAAAAAAACCAAGAAGAACTCAACGCGCTTTTCGAGAAATATTTTGACTCATTTTTGCCTTGTCAGCCAACATTGAGGGCAAAGACGACTGGCAAGAAAATTCCCCACGGAGTTGTGAATCAGCTCTGTACGGAAGCGCATTGCTGTCACGCAGAAAAAAAAATTTCGAGGGCTATCACGTTTTAACGTGTTACGTATCACGGTATAACGTGATAGCGCTCGACTTTTTTTTTCTGCGTGACAGCAATGCGCTTCCGTAGCTCTGTAGGGGTATTTGCGGGGGGGGGGGG
>CAEGAF010182241.1:0-11307 GCA_903067075.1 Micropoecilia bifurca
GGCTTTGGAGACACCAGAGGAATAGACAGAGACAGGGAGATAACAGAGCAGCTCCGTAACCTCTTCACTAGTGAAGATGGGGTCAGTGACATTGATGCTGTGTGTTTCGTAGCTCAGGCAGCTTTAGCTCGTCTCACAGCAACACAGAAATATGTCTTTGATTCCATTCTCTCCATCTTTGGCAAAGATATAGCAGAAAACATCAGGATCCTGGTGACATTTGCAGATGGTCAGAAGCCTCCAGTTCTAGAGGCCATCAAAGCTTCAGGGGTGCCAAGTCCAAGGGAAGATGGTCTTCCAGTTCACTTCAAATTTAACAACTCTGCTCTGTTTGCTGACAATAAACCCTCTGCAGCAAATGCCCTGAATGATGATGACAATGAAAACTTTGATCAAATGTTTTGGAACATGGGAGCAAAAAGCATGAAAAGGTTTTTTGCTGCTCTAAATGAGATAAAAACCAAGAGTTTGACAATGACAAAAGAGGTCCTGAGAGAAAGAAAACAGCTGGAGGTTTCAGTTGAGAATCTGCAGCTTCAGGTTAAACTTGGTTTGGCCAAAATGGAGGAAATCAGAGAGACGAGAGAAAAAATCAAAGAGCACGAAGCTGAGATCAGTAGAAATGAGGACTTTGAGTTTGAGGTCACTGTGAAAAAACCTGTACAAACTAATATCTCAGGTACTTTCCACTACATTACCAACTGTCAGCAGTGCCATTTCACCTGTCATTACCCTTGTGGAATACCAAATGATGATGATAAAAGAGGATGTGTGGCGATGGACCGCAATGGAAACTGCACGAAGTGTCCAGGGAAATGTTACTGGAACGTTCATTACAACCAAAAGTACAGGTGGGAATATAAAGATGTTACAGAGAAACGGACAGCCAAAGAGCTGAAAGAAAACTATGAAAAGGCCACAGGCCAGAAGATGACTGTTGAAGGACTGATGAGAGAACTGAAGGGTGAATATAGTATCATGCAGAATGAGGTGAATAAATTAATAGACAAGTCAGTAAAGTGTCTGAACCGACTGAAGGACATAGCACTGAGGCCCAATCCTCTCTCCACTCCAGAGTACATTGATTTGCTGATTGAAGGAGAGAAACAGGAGGGAAAACTAGGCTGGAAAAGACGAGTTGAGTCACTGATGGAAGTGAAACAAAAAGCAGAGTACATGGCTAAATTGGAGAAAGGAGAAAAACCTCTCCCCCAACAAGAGTTGCAACATGAGAACACCACTGAAAGTTTGCAAACACAAGTCAAAGATGGATCAGTCAAACTTGAAGAAAGTAAGAACAATGAAGAGATCAAAGAGCATGAAGTGATCAAAACCTCAAATGAAAACACTGACACTGCAGAGTACACATTTGAAGTGGAGAAAGGAGAAAAACCTCTCCTCCAACAAGAGTTGCAACAAGAGACCACTGAAAGTTTGCAAGCACAAGTGAAATATGGATCAGCTGAATCTGAAGAAAGTAAGACAAACAATGAAAAGATCAAAGAGCATGAAGCGATCATAACTTCCAATGAAACCACCGACACTGCAGAGTACACATTTGAAGTGGAGAAAGGAGAAAAACCTCTCCTCCAACAAGAGTTGCAACAAGAGACCACTGAAAGTTTGCAAGCACAAGTGAAATATGGATCAGCTGAATCTGAAGAAAGTAAGACAAACAATGAAAAGATCAAAGAGCATGAAGCGATCATAACTTCCAATGAAACCACCGACACTGCAGAGTACACATCTGAATTGGAGAAAGGAGAAAAACCTCTTCAACAAGAGTTGTTACATGAAACGACCATCGATGGTTTGCAACCACAAGTCATTGATGGATCAGCTGAACTTGAAGAAAGTAAGACGAACAATGAAGCGATCATAACTTCCAATGAAAACACCGACACTGCAGAGTACACATCTGAAGTGGAGAAAGGAGAAAGATCTCTTCAATAAGAGTTGTTACATGAAACGACCATCGATGGTTTGCAACCACAAATCACAGCTCGGTCTGCTGAACATGGAGAGTAAGACAACCAATGAAGAGATTGAATAGCATGAAGCAATCATAACTTCAACTAAATTGGATGTTGCATCAAACTGACGAAAACAAAAATGCTTTTTTATGTTGACATATGAGAACCAAAACCAGAAGCTTTTTGAAGAAAGTAGCAAGTTTTGGGAACATTGAAGCGGGATTATGATAAAACAGTTTTTAGTCAAAGTTATGGGGGAAAAAATTGAAGTAAAATTGTTGCTAAAGCAGAAGTGTTTATGCTCAGGTTTTTAAACATTTAGTGTTTGACTGTTGTGTTTTTTATCTTTGTGATCAGCAATGCTGAAATGTAGAAATTACAATATTGTAGACATAACCTGCACTAACTTAATCTGTGTCTCCTGATTACGATTTATTTTAAAATAATAGAAAACACAAACGAGGAGATACCATAGCATCTTTCTATAGGAAATACCAGTTCTATAAGCAAATTATTTAGAATTACTTTTGAATACCTTGGATTTGAAGTAAAAACCCATAAGCACACTCTCACAGGTCTTCACAGGTCTGCCTGACTAAAACCAGGAAGATAGAGCGCATAACACCAGTTCTACAGTCCTACACTGTCTCCCTGTAGCGCAGAGAATAGACTTTAAAATACTGTTTATAAATCATTGAACGGTTTAGCACCACAATATATTAAAGATCTGCTGTTGTTGTACCAACTTTCCAGACCCCTCAGGTTCTGGTTCTTGTCTGCTCTGCATCCCCAGAACCGTACAAGCAAACAAGGAAAAGCAGCATTCAGTTTCACCACAAATCTAAAACAAAGTTCCAGAAAACTGTAAAAGAGTTGAAACACTGAGTGTTTTTAAATCTAGATTCAAACTTAATCTGACATTAGTTTTTTAGAGTTGTTTATAGTTGCTTTTGAAACATTAAATGAAACTGATAAATGAAACTGCATCATAATGACAAACACAATGTTATGTGTCAATTGTTTATGCGTTCTATGACTTTGTATTTTTTTGCCTTGTTGCTTAAATATGCTATACAAATACAAAAGATTTTTAATCCTAAAATTTCTAGCAATTACTATAATGTAGATATGTAAGCATATCTTTGTAACATGTCACAAACGTATTCAAGTCATCGTGTTAAGGTTGCTTGGGACTGTAAATGGTTGGGATTGTCATGTCATACTTTGATATTTATTTATCGGATGTGAGATCATTTTATGTTCAATGTTCCTTCTTTTTCGCAACCAGTAATTTACTTATATAACCTAATTTCTGATATAATTTAGTTAATATTGTCTTCCTGTCAACATGAATCTAGATTCTTATTGCGCATCAAGTTATCATTTAATTTGTGTTCCCCAATTGAAAAAGGATGGATACATCTATGCAGATTTTTTATCAACTGAATTCCACTCAAAGGACCAAGCAGTTTTCTTCATTTGTCTCAACTGCACGTTTATTATGACATCTACGAGGAAAGACTACGTAACTATCACACAACACTAAAACATGCAAGAGAAGCTTTCTTTGCAGATGTCATAAGTAAAACCATTAACAATGCTTGAGCTTTATTTGCTACTGTTGACAGGCTCACAAACCCTCCAATAACGTTGGCACCTGATCTACAATCTAATGCTGCCTGCAACAAGTTTTCCAGTTTCTTTTCAGAGAAAATTCAAAAGATCAGAAGATTAATCTGCACATCCACTCCAAAGCCAGTACTAATACTGTGCCAAAACAGAACAAATGCAGGAACAATGACCCATTTCCAACTACTTAATTATAAAACCATAGAGGAAATAAGTCAATTAAGTTCTGATTCCTGCTGTCTGGATGTCCTACCCACACATTTCTTTAAGAAAGTCCTGCCTGTCGTTGCTAATGATCTGATCCAAATAGTAAACTCATCGCTCTCTTCAGGTGTTTTGCCCCAGGCTTTGAAGACAGCAGTTATGAAACTGCTGATAAAAAAGAACAATCTGGACAAATCAATACTACAGAATTACAGGCCGATCTCCAACCTACCATTCATCAGCAAAATTATTGAAAAAGCAGTTTTTATACAATTAAATAACTTCCTAACTATAATGAATCACTTTGACTCCTTCCAGTCTGGTTTCCGTGCTCACCACAGCACGGACACTGTCCTAGTCAAAGTGTTCAATGACCTCCCTATAAATACAGAGTCTGGGAGAACCACAGTGCTGGTTTTGTTGGACCTCAGTGCAGCTTTTGACACCGTTGAACACAACATTCTATTGGATCGACTAGAGACTTGGGCCGGACACTCCGGTCCAGAGCTCCACTGGTTTGAATCCTACATAAAGAACAGGGATTTCTTTGTTTCAATCAGAAACTTCTCATCGGAGAGGTCAAAAGTCACATGTGGTGTACCCCAAGGTAAACCTTCAAACCATGCAAACCTTCAGTTATTACAACTGAAAATCAGCGATCAGGCAGAAACCTGGGAGTAGTGATGGACTCTGACCTGAACCTTCAGAGCCACATAAAGACAGTCACAAAGTCGGCCTTCCATCACCTGAAGAACATCTAGGATTAGAGGACTGATGTCTCAGATCTGAAGAAACTCATTCATGCGTTTATCTTTAGCCTGATTGATTCCTGCAACAGCATCTTCACAGGTCTGACTAACAAACCAATCAAACATCTGCGGCTGATCCAGAAGCTGCTGTTCTGACTAAAACCAGGAAGATAGACATAACACCAGTTTTAAAATCTCTATACTGGCTCACTGTAGCTCAGAGAATAGACTTTAAAATACTGTTGTTAGTTTATAAATCCCTGAACGGTTTAGCACCACAATACATTAAAGATCTGTTATTGCTGTACCAACCGTCTAGACCCCTCAGATCTTCTGGTTCTGCTTTGCATCCCCAGAACCAGAAACAAACATGAAGAAGCAGCTTTCAGCTTGTATGCACCACAAATTTGGAACAAACTTCCAGAAAACTGTAAAACAGCTGAAACACTGAGAGCCTTTAAGTCTCAACTTATAACCCACCTGTTTAGAGTTGCTTATGGATAAGTTAGGGATAGAGTGTGGGTGTTGATGTCTTTGATGTTTTTAATGTTTTTTTATCTTTACATTTGATCTATTTATTAATTTCTTTTATTCCTCTTTCTACGGAACCTGCTGCTGCAAGGTTGGAGATCTTGTACTGTCAGGAGACAGGGCCTGGTTAATACCAGAGTTAAATGGACGGCAGAGTCCGGTGCTTAAATTCTGTAGCAAACGTTTTTATCTTTTTTAATCATTTTAAATCTTTTTCTTTTTCCAAAAATCTTTTTCTTTCTTACCGTTTATTCAATGTCACATGCTGTCTTTATTTTTTTCTTTAATTATGTATAGCACCTAGAAATACCTTGCTGCTGAAATATGTTATACAAATAAAATTTTGTCAGGATCCGTGTTTCTGTGTGTTTATTTTTGAGTTTTTCTGTGTAGTCCTGCTCCCTGTGAGTCTCTGTCTTTGCGGCTTCCCCGTTGATTGTCTCCCAGGTGTGTCTTGTTCCCTTGATTACCCCGTCTGTATTTAGTCTCACCTATTGTCTGTGTTCTTGGTCGGATCCTTGTAGGGGTTGCACCGAATTGTCGACTAGTCGATTCTTTCCTCTGCAATGACTTTTTTCTGGGCCAATCGACTAGTCGCAATCACGTGACGCAACATATTTTTCTAAGGAAATGAAAGAAGATGGACTAGGTGAGTTCGCCAGAAGGCTCAAATTGTATAAAAATGTAAATAATTTAACAAAGAGAAACTGTAAATTACAGCATAGGCTACCGCAATAGGGGCGTTGCGCGGCGCGGTGGTTAGCGCGGCGCCCCGCATATAGACTTTAGCCTGCGGTATCAGGAGTCCGACTCCCGTCCTCTAGTCGCTGGACCCATCAGGCCTCTCCGCTCTCTCTGACCCCTTACAGTCAGATTGCTGTAAAATAAAGTAGTGGCGAAAAAATCCTTTAAAAAAAACAAAGACTACCGGAGTAATGTGCGATAATGTGGCATGTCAGGAGTTTTTTTTATCCCTCAACTACCCCTAACTGATCAATGTCACCCTGCGTACTGAAGCTTCTAACCTGGCAGCTTTACGCTCTTACAAAAATATGGTTTGACAACATCTGGAAAATAAGTCCAAGCTTCATCCTGAGGGTCTGATAGAGTCGATCTCTGCCTCCGTCTGCATGTCGGTTCAGAGTCGCTGCTGAGTCAGCAGAGCTTCCTGATGTGCATCGGGCAGAGGAGCAGCGAGAAGTTTTGTTGAATTTATCTGTAACCAAACGGGATCCGGTCATAATAGGTTTGGCTTGTGATGTTCCAAAAGCACCATTATGGTCAGTGTGATAATCTGACTCCTATACGAGCAGCTATGCAGAGATCATCAGTATCAGCCGGTGTTTGGAAGAAAAAAAACCCGACTTTGTGCAACGAACTTTTCTCCGCTGCTCACGAAGAATTATCTGTTTATTGCTCTTTTAATTCTGCATAATAGACTTAGTAAAAGCGGGAAAAGGGTGTAGGGGTTAATATTTACCGTGAAAATAGCTCATAAAGCCTCCGAGTAGTTGTTAAGGGTTTTGAGATTACGTCACTATGACGCGACTAGTCGACATCGACTCGACTATTATCACGATGTAGTCGACCTTAAAAAATATTTAGTCGGTCAACCCCTAGGTCCTTGTCTTATGTTCTGTCTTTGTCGTACGTATATCAAACGTGTCTGTGTAGCCAGCCAGTAGAACTGTAAAGTCATGGCCAGCTTAGCTCTTGTTGTCAGTCACTCAGCTTCCAGTTGAACTGTTAAGTCCTGGTAGCTTAGCTCATCTGTTCCTAAACCTTTAAACAACCCCAAAAGAAGAAAATAAATAAATAGATTATATTAATATGTGTCAGATTGCAAAGAAAATACAAAGCAAACTATGTAAAATTAAAAGAAACCATTGTGAATGAAACCACAAAGCAAAGTGAAAATTACTAGCTTAGAATCTTTAACCTTGAAGTACAATTCCAATATTTACATTTCAAATGTTCACTTTGATAATCATGAATATTAATTTTGCAAATATATAAATACTTTCAAGTTATTTTAACTAGTTTAAATTATTTAATTTTAATAGACAGTTTAACTCTCAACTTGTTAAAATCCGTCAGTTAAAAATCACAATACAGCAATCATTCCAACTATCAAAATCACCAATTAACATGCTAGACTTCACACCCACAATATAATATCTAAATTCAGGTATAGCCGGCAATGCAGGTGTTAAACAAGTCGGTATAAGGCCTATGGCAAGGCTATAGTTAATCCAAAATGTAGGCAAACCAGCAGTCCAATCTCATAATAATTCAATCTCTGCCTTACTAGCTACCTCTGCTTGTTTGAAGACATATCCAGCTCTGCACAGGCCTAACAAGCAGATCTCTGTTCCAAAGTCACAAACTTCTGTTTTCTTTACGTTACCCTGTCTACTGCTTCTGATTATTTCGGCATTGTCTGTCCCTCATTATGGTTACTGTTCTGCCAGGTTTTTTCCGACTGTTATATCCAGAGGTGAAAGTAAGCAGGTACGGTTGGGTACTGCGTACACAGTAATTGCTGTATTTTACCATATTTTAGAAATACGGTAAAGTTCTGCCAACCAAAACTGCCAGTATTTTACCGTATTTCCAATTATTTCCCAAAAATACTGTATTTCCTAAAATATGGTCAAATAAAAAATATAAATATGGCTTTGCCGTAAAAAATACGATCATACTGCCTGAGGCATAAAATCTACATAAGTGAAAAACACGGCCAGACTGTATGATATATTGACATTTTATTGTAAAACAAATCACAAAAACGTTATGGTAAAACTACTGGTCACTGTTCTTAACAGATTGTTGCCATAAAAATTACAGTACAACACAAGGAAGTGTAACTTGTCAGCATTTCTATACAGAAAGTTATAAAGAAAATAAATCCAAATTAAACAAAAATACAGTGATTATGAGTAATCCACTTAAAGTAACAATTTTTATTTAAAGATTTAGTTAAAAAAGAACCGATTCTATTTTCTGTCCACTTTCCTCATGGTATTACTGAGATCTGGAAAAAACAACAGCATGTGTCTATATAAGAGATAACCTATTGCAGAAGAAAAACCGGTGATAAAAGGATTCTTGTTCTGGGTTGAGTGTAACAAGTCACTGAGTTTGGACTTTGCTCAGGATGGTTGTGGTTCCCAGTCACAGGTTGAAGTTGAGACCTGTATGTTGTCAATCAGGTGTTTCCTCTCTGCTGGAAAACAAACAAAGCAAAAGTTAGAAAGATGCACTACAAGAACATCATATAAATGCACCATTTACTTAAATGTTTGTTTCATCTTTGTTGACTTGCATATGGAGACTTCAACTAGGTGGTGTGATAATTTCTGACTGAAAAGTCAGTAGTTGTTTAACCTATGTTTGTTAACGACAGGTGTGATCCTCTCTGCAACCAGAAAAAATACACACACAAAAAACATAAATAAAAACAAAACGTGTTGTTTCAGGAAATTTTCTGTCTTCATCCTTTCTTTTGGGAGAAACATTTTTCTCTTTACAATTTTTTACTTTTTGATCAGTAATTCAGGATACATGACACAAGAACAACTCAATGCAGAAAGTCAAACAGAGACATTTCCAAAAAATTCAAAAACAAAGGGTTGATCATTTAAAAAGTGAACACCCCTTATTTGGTGTGTATATCGGCATCAATTGTTTAGATTTGAGCTTTATATCTTGTTATAATTCTGTGTTCATGAGGAGTCATTTCCTCATGAAAACATGTTTGCGACAACCTCGGATCTCCATGGCAACCATTCTGTAGGGCTTCAATACTTTCTTATGCAACATGCCACTATTAAGAGACAAAATATTGTAAAACTTTAAAAATCTTTTGACTTGTTATATCCTCTCTCATATGCCCGGATTCAGAAAAATGCTGTGCGCAAGGTCACACAGAGATAACAGCTTCACAGACAGATGCATACTATCAGCAGAAAAGCACATCACACAACATCAGAAACTTCAGAGCACAAACAACACATGAATTTACCTGAGAAAAGGAAAAAGACAAAAGATGGAAACGACAAACCAAAAGCAAAGACGTCTTTGGAGAATTGCAAAAGCAAATCTAATCTGTGTAGAAAGTTTTATAGTCAAATAAGGCATATCTTTGCTCATCCAACCAGGAGCTGTCTCAGACTCTCTTTCAAAAGCCATTTGTTTCCAAGATCCAATCTGGAAAGACTCATACAGAGAAAAAGGGAACAATAAAAAGATTTAATGACAAGAATAAATAACAGTTCTTTGGTTCTCTGACCCCGGCAGCTGATTTGAGCTGAGACTTGATGTGAACTTGATGAACATCCCGATAACTGATTAGGGATGCTTTCCCCTGGGGCCCGATGCTGGTGATGGTGGTCAGGAAAGAGTGCTATCCTAGAACAGAAGGATGTGGGTGGAGAAGAGGAAGTTGTGGGTTGAACGCAGCTGGGAGGTGGCTGACGGCCTGGGTTTGGATCCTTTTATGCAGAGCCTGATTGCTGATTGAACGCGCCATGTGAGGTCCAGCGGAGATGAGCATGATGATGGGCGAACGGAGGGGGCGGAGTCTTCCAGTTTAAACTTTCGCTAAGCTCCATTTCAATCTGGAAAAATTTAACGCTCTTTTATATGCGCAGGTCTGACTGCAAGGTTTAGTGTTAACCACTTTGTAGAATCAGAAGTAGGTATGGCATGGAGTCATGATTGGGTGGATAATTGATGCAACTGATGCAAAAAGGTTTGTTTTGCTATTTATTGCAGTGACAATAATGATAATAATAATAATAACAACAACTAAACAAAATAAATTGTTCAAAAGAAACAAAAAAGAAAAAAACAATAAGGTGGCAACTAACGTTCAGGAGCCGTCGATGGAACATCTTGGACAAAACAACCTTAAGCATAAAGAACAAGTTGAAGGGACTTCAGCAACAGCTGTAGTAATAGCTGTTCTTTATGGAGCCCAGGCCTTCTTTGTGTTTGAACAAGAGGTTTCTCAAAATGAAAATTCTCAAGACATTCAAATTGAAAGCAAAACAAAACTGTTTGGTTTTGTTAAATGTAAAGCTTCAATGCAACAAAAATTGAAATGCTGAAAAGACTGTTTGCACCTTCTATGGAGAAGACACCCAGAACCTTCCAAGACGCCATGCAAGTTTATCAGTCTACCAAGCCTTCTTGGACCGAACGGAGAAAACGCTGTGCCGATAAAAGTCTGGATGCTGCCTCTGAGCAGTTTAAATGTTTCTGCTCCAGCATTCTATGTAACATTGAAGGAACATAGTTGGTTCCTTCATTTGATCAAGAGTGTTATGGATGACTTCAGCGAGCTGGAAATGAGGTGTAGAGATTTACTCGCAGTCACTGGTTGCCAGTTTAACCAAATGAGGAAAAAAACTTGAAGGTTTCAAAGAAATGTGCTCAACCTTAATGGTGGAATACCAAAAAAATTTGGGAGAAAAACTCATACAAATCTGCAGAGGAAGACTGAAGGAAGAAAACATTGAAGAGTCCCTGCAGAGTAGAAATAAATTCCCCTTTAACATCATCAACTTAAGGGGATGGGTTAAATTTACAGAGCAGGAAATATCTGTCCTAAATTTTTGCCGAAAATGGGGAAAACATCAATATACTTAAATCTGAAATTCACTTGTCTGAGGAAACAGGAGAGAACTGAAGCAAAACTTTAAAAAAAACAAGTCTGCTTTATCTTCACCTCACTGGGAGACATTGGCAATTACATCCAAACGTTTTCAAATTACTTAAAAGTAAACAGAGAACGTCAACAAATATGTGAAAGAACAAAGGAACCATGGTTCTCTTCAGGAGAAGCAAAGAAGAATATGTGGACAGATCTCATCTGGAAACAAACAAGGTCAACAGGTGAAAAGTTCATCATTTCAGGACTTCAATCAGAAAAACAATATGTAGTCAGAGTCACATGTGACTGGAGGAGCCAGCAGGAGCAAAGAAAGCAAGATTGTTCAGGTTCATACAACAGATCCAAACATGCTTCCTGATGCCGTTAAAGCTGAGAGCACATAGCTGGAGCCACAGATTGGACCACTGCCTGTTTATAGAGTTCCTCTGAAGGAGGAGAACATCAGAATAAATGGATGCAGGTTCTTCAGGTTTGGAAAACAAAACAAAGTTGTTCCCAAACAAAGTCGTACCATCATGGTTCTTGGAGCTACAGGTGCTGGGAA